>JAZHYW010045742.1:0-87118 GCA_037355805.1 Ixodes ricinus
AGCCACTTCGCTGTGGCACGGCCGGACTAGAGTGCCTTCATGTGCGCTAGGCCGGACCTGGAAGCGCGCTCTCTTTCTCTTCTTACGGCCTTTGCAATCGCCCGGGGGTCAGTGTGCAATTTTTCAAATGCTCTGTATTTAAGTTACTTGCTTGCACGCCGGAGGCACATAGCCCACCTCACCCACTTCACCGCCGGAGAGTCACTTCAGACCTGCTTTGCGCTGGTGTTCGAGCTTCGTAGGTTGTTGTTTTGGCAGCGGTTTTATTGAACTTCGCTCTAGTTTTCTCATAATTTCTCATGATCAAGGTCGTTTCATTATTTGTGATTTTACTATGTCAGAGCTGTCTTGGCGAGTTATTTGTATCTACGCTTCAAACAAGGTGAAAGAACGAGAACTATGCTTTAATTATCTTCGCCCATACTTAGAATGTGACCGCATTGTTGTTTTCCTTGGAGATTTCAATTGTGTCTGCAACGCTTCAGATAGGTCAACGCAGAGAAATGACAATGACAGTAGCGCGAACCTGTTAAGCAAGATAGTAGATGAATACGATATGATAGATGTAGCGGGAATTAATGCAAAAAGAGGACAACTACAGTACACGCATTTCCAGGCATCCACACATTCCCGTCTTGATAGAATTTACGTGTCATTCGATTTAATAAGTAATTTTCAAAAGTACGAAGTGAAGGCTCTTCATTTCACCGACCATTGCTTGGTAACTGCAACATTTGGGAGCAGAGCCCGTAAAACAAATAATTTTACTTGGGAACTCTGGAAGCTCAATGCCAAGCTTCTAAAAGATGAGCAGTTTGTCTCCAGCGTAAATGGACTATTTGAAAAATATACTGAAGCCAATGACCTCTCGTTGCAGACAAGATGGGAGTACTTTAAGGAGGAACTTAAGCAAGTGGCAATGGAAAGATCAAGCAGTATAAAACTCAAAGCAACTGCTAGAGAGAGGCAACTGAATCTAGACTTACGCATACTTCACGAAACAGAATGTGAGAACCCCGGCCACGGGTTAAAGGATATCCAGTTCGTGAAGTCGGAGATTGAAATTTTGCACAGAGAACGCTACGAAGGCGCGGTTGTACGCTCTCGAAATAACAAATTTCTTTTTGGGGAGCAGCCTACCAAACGATCTTTGGCTTCCGAAAAAACGTATGCACTAGCAAAGGATATTTATGAAATTGAATTTAACAATCAGATCAAGAGTGATTCCAGCAGCATCGAAAAGGCCTTTGTTCATTACTATACCGAGCTTTTTGGGAAAAAGTCACCACATACTGGCTCGATGGGCCTGATGAATTTGCTGATGCAAGTTCCCCAATTGGAAAACGATATAACGGAATGGCTTGAAGAGCCAATCACGCTAGGAGAAATACAAAAAGCCGTTGATGAACTACCCAGTCACAAGGCGCCAGGACCTGATGGAATTACGTCGGAATTCTACAAAACATTCAAAACCCGTAGTTGCACTGTACTCCTTGATGTATTACGCGAGGCGTACGACGTGAAAGAGCTTCCTCCGTCCTTTTTAAAAACACACACCATCCTAATTCCCAAGTCAGAGGACCCTGTAAAACTACGCTGTGTTACCAACTATCGGCCGATCACATTATGTAATACGGATTATAAGATATTCACGAAAATTCTCACCAGGAGGCTTCAACATGTTATTTGTCAAATTGTCGGGGAACACCAAACGTGTGGCATAAAAGGAAGAACAATCCAGTCAAATATACATACTGCAAGAAGTGTTTTGGAATGTTGCTCAGATGAAATGGAACAGGTTGCCATGCTACAGATAGATCTCGAAAAAGCATTTGATAGAGTTAATCACGACGTTCTTTGGCAGGTGTTGACACACGTCGGAGTGGGAAAAGTTATTTTCGATGGAGTCAGAATGGCCTATAGAGGATGCTCAACGAAGCTTATTGTAAACCATAATCTCACTACACGTATCCCAATGTTGTCTTCTGTCCGACAAGGATGCCCACTCTCACCATTATTATTTGCCCTCTATCTGGAACCTTTTTGTTTGAGCATCATTAAAAGTGGGAACGTCCGAGGTTATAAGTTAAATTCTGTAGAAATTAAAGTCCTTGCGTACGCAGATGACATTGCTATATTTTGTTCAGACAAAAAAAGTGTAACTGAAGCAGTTGTTTTAACCAAGAACTTTTGCAAAGAAACTGGAGCTGCAGTGAACTGGAGAAAATGCACTGGGTGTTGGCATGGTCCATGGGCGACGAAGCCCTTAGAGTATGAAGGCATCGAGTGGAGTGAGGAACCTTGTAAATATCTCGGGGTACCACTTCACCAATTTCGCAACAGCACGTCTTACTGGTCTGAAGTTACTAGCGATTTGAAAAAGCGTGTGTCCCGATGGCCTTCTCGTGATATGTCCATTTTCGCAAGAGCAACGGCTTGTAACATTTTTCTGATTGCGAAGATTATGTATGTGCTGCAAGTACTACATTGTGCCCGCATGAATGTTCAAAAAATTCACAGAGTGTGTGCTTTGTTTATTTGGAAGTCCGGATCAGAGCCGATGAGACGAGACAACCTTTTTCGACGCATTTCACTTGGTGGAATCGGCTTACCACACCTCTATGTTAGACAACTTGTGTCACGGTTTTTCTTTCTACGGGACCAGGAACAACCATTTGTGCGTACAATGATACAAACAAAATTAGCACGTCACTTTCCATCATTTCTGGTCTCATCCGTTAATTTGAAACCTATGGCAAGCGTAGGTTTTCTAAAAGAAGTAATCGAATCGTTTTACTTTTTATCCGCACGGTTTTCACGAGAATACCTCTCCGGTGTAACGAGAAAGGAACTTACAAGAGCACTTTTGGACACACTTTTCCCGGTCCCGCTCTATAGGGCACTCTTTAGTGCTGGTCCGGGTCAAGATGTGCTCTGTCGAGTTAAAAAGATGTATATTCCACCTGCAGTGAAAACTTTCTTTTTTAAGCTACACACTAATACGTTGCCCGTGAAGGTATGGATGCAACAAAAAGGAATGTTTGTTCCGTGGTCAGTCGACTGCTTTCTGTGTAAACAACCTGAGAGTATAGAACATGTTTTCATTAACTGTTGGGATGCTATTTTGTTTTGGGATATCTTAAAGCGGACTTTGAAAAAGATTTGCCTATCACACCACACTCCATTCGTTTCCTTCCTGTCGACAAACAAGATTTGATTCCATACGACCTTTTTATGGTCATCGGGCTTTTTAGTATTTGGAAATCACGCATGGCAGTGAGACATGCAGACATTAATCCTCAGCCTGTAAATGTGTATTTCAGTGAAATTATCACCCAGATTAAGAGCATTTATGCTCCCGCAGAGCGGGCTCCAGAGTGGGCGCCAATACTGGATAACATCATCCAGATGAAGCAATTGTAACAGCTGTTTATGCTTCAACAAATTACAACTACTGTTTACCAGGATTAGAAAAAACCATATAGAACTTCTTTTGAAACTTTCCCAATGTCTTTATCTGCTAGCTAGCAACTTGTGTATGCGGAAACATCAATACCGGTGACAAGGTAGCATGTCTTATGCCTCCAAAAAGTGTGGGTGTCTTTTGTGTAAAAGTGAAATACGTGTAACCAATGAGTAAAAGGAATGACCTTTGTAGCTTTGTTTCAAACTGGAATTAAAGGATATAAAGAAAAATCAACGAGAACCCGTCCTTTGCAGGAATGATTATCTACGTTAATGCGAATAGCATCAAACGGTGCGGAGTTATGCGCGTTCGTCAGGTGGCCGGCACACTCTAGATACGCCAGCCCACTCTTGAGGCGATTCTAAATTTGTTGACACTTTCACAGCCCTGCGCACGATCTCCACCAGCCCAGCACGTGCGTTTGTGTCACTTAGGAAGGCGAGCAAAGCACGCGCCATACGCACAAACACTCAAAATGGTACCGACCAGACTTTCTGGCGTCTCAGCTAGTCTCAACCAACGGTACTCTAAACGGTTGTTTATATCTTTACCATAGGACGCGCTTTACAGCGCTGTCACAGCTACCGGTGCGCGCGCGTTCCATGCGCGAGGGCTCATTCCGCTCTCGTGAGGCTGAGCACAGCCGCTAGTCACCCTCTCCCGAGCGCGGGAGAGGGTGAGCTAGAGGCGATGCTCAGCCTCACGAGAGCGGAATGAGCTAGCCCTCGTGCATGGAACGCGCGCGCACCGGTAGCTGTGACAGCGCTGTAAAGCGCGTCTATAGTAAAGATATAAACAAATGTTTAGAGTGCGTTGAATGACTGCCTTCATAGCTCTGTGGTTAGCGCGTCTGCCTGCTGATCAAAGGGTCAACGGTTCGAATCCCAGCCGGCGCCGGTCTTTTTATTTATTTATCGACCCGCGGCGTAAGAGGTTAGATAGCCAGATAGATAGATAGATAGATAGATAGATACATAGACGAAAAGTGCGTGAAGTATCCAAAGAATGCTATTCGCATTAAAAAAAGTCAGTGGCCAGTGGGTGTGCGCGCACAGGTCGGAGCACGTGGAGCGAAGCTCGCGCTGCAGAACTCGGGGATCCTGGGTTCAATCCCCACCCCTACCCGTTTCGATCTGGATGAGCATCGTACCGGCGTGCGGTCGTGTATGACTACTGCGTGATGCACGTTAAAGACCCCAGGGCTAGCGGTTGTACCGCACTGGCTAAATTCTCGTCACAGCTGGGAGACTCGTCGCCCGTTGGGCAACCAAGTTCTACAACCCATTTTAATGCCGAATAGCATTCTTTGGATACTTCACGCACTTTTCGTCTATGTATCTATCTATCTATCTGGCTATCTAACCTCTTACGCCGCGGGTCGATAAATAAATAAAAAAGACCGGCGCCGGCTGGGATTCGAACCGTTGACCCTTTGATCAGCAGGCAGACGCGCTAACCACAGAGCTATGAAGGCAGTCATTCAACGCACTCTAAACAGTTGTTTATATCTTTACCATAGGACGCGCTTTACAGCGCTGTCACAGCTACCGGTGCGCGCGGTTCCATGCACGAGGGCTCATTCCGCTCTCGTGAGGCTGAGCACGGCCGCTAGCTCACCCTCTCCCGCGCTCGGGAGAGGGTGATGTAGCGGCCGTGCTCAGCCTCACGAGAGCGGAATGAGCCCTCGTGCATGGAACGCGCCGCACCAGCAGCTGTGACAGCGCTGTAAAGCGCGTCCTATGGTAAAGATATAAACAACCGTTTAGAGTACCGTTGGTTGAGACTAGCTGAGACGCCAGAAAGTCTGGTCAGTACCATTTTGAGTGTTTGTGCGTATGGCGCGTGCTTTGCTCGCCTTCCTAAGTGACACAAACGCACGTGCTGGGCTGCGGAGATCGTGCGCAGGGCTGTGAAAGTGTCAACAAATTTAGAATCGCCTCAAGAGTGGGCTGGCGTATCTAGAGTGTGCCGGCCACCTGACGAACGCGCATAACTCCGCACCGTTTGATGCTATTCGCATTAACGTAGATAATCATTCCCAAAGGATGGGTTCTGCTGATTTTTTGCAATTACACCGCAACAAAGGAGTTCCTTTGCCAGTGGTGTTGCGTGCGAGTATCCTTGAGTCCCACTAGTGCCAGTAAGCTCGTGTGAGAAGTGAAAAACATTCCAATGAAATATCGTTGCACCGCCCCTTTAATCGACGGACATATCAAATAATTCGTGGAGATTCACTTCAGTCTAACTGCGGGAGAAAAAGCTAATGGATAGACACGACGACATGGCGACCGCTGCCGAATCTGGGGGCGGAGGTGACAAAGCGTTCTTCAGAAAGGAAATAATGGGAAGCGTTTCTGTCATCGTTGCATGCATCGCTATAGCGGGAGGTGTCCCTTGGAAGGACTTGGCACGCGGCCTGCAGGGCCCGCAATCCGCAGCAAAGGGACGGGACATGACACGAGTTGTGACTTGTTTTATTCCTTGCACGTGTTCCTTTTTGGCGCCTGTTCGAAGGAATCTCTTTTGCCAAATTATACACAGTTACATCAATTTTACACCAATCGATTCTAATATACCTGTCTAGTGCACATCCGCTAGAAGTAGTCGCATCCAACTCTGATATTGCGCATAAAAATCGACACTTTTTTATATCCATATCCCTTCGTCTGATTTGATACCATCACAATTCTCTGATCATGTTCAAAGGGTATGGAGTAGCCAAATTTCACAATCTTCATTCAATCTGTCTTCTCTGTCAGCCTTTTTTTGTTTTGTTTTCTCTCAATACTGGCTGCCGAAAAAACTAAGCTTTATCATCTTTTTTTAAGCAATTCAGAAAGTTCGATAATTGTATAAGTTATAACCGTTTAATCAGGTTTCGCCTTCATCGCGCTCGTGAAATTTCTCTCGCCTACGGTTCCCTCCTGACCGAAATCTGAGCTCCGCAGTTACGCACGCGTTGCGCGCGATCTTCAGGCGAGATGACCAACAACGAGAAATGCCTCTCGGCACACACTGGGTCATCTCGAATAATCTCCGACGCGCGCGATAGCGTCAGCGCGTCGGAGATCATTCGATGTGGCACGCACCCGCGAAAAAGCCGGCGCGTCTGATCGGTCCCGAGCGAACACGAATGGAACTCGAGATCATTGACGGCGAGCTGAATACCTGAGAAGACAGGGCCTGCGCATGATGTCATCGTTGGTGGACCACCGACCTGCCCAAGACACGCTGAAGTTAAGCCCTGAACGTAGGACGCGTGGTTTCTGGGAGAAAAGCGCGGGCCTTGTCTCACTAGGTCGGCTGAATTAGAGTTCCTGTATGGGCTCCCTACGGGAGCCGAGTTACGCGTTAATCCCCGTAGCGCCGTGCTTTCCTGCACTGCATGTTGATCCAGCTCCTCACGTGACTGAGATTGCGGCGAATAGCAGCGCCGCGCGTACGAGGCGCGCGGCGCGCTCCAAAAGGGGGGAACGAACCATAGAGAAATATAGTACTACGCAAGAGCGGACACTTCCATAGGCCCCAGCGGCCCAATTCAGCGTCAGCGAGCGCACCCAGCGGCCAGTATAGTCCCTAGTTCAGTGTTGAATGGGTGGATACACGCAGTAATCGCTGGCCAGATTAATGAATGGATTCAAGGCGAATTCTGGCGGTACTCTTGTATCTGGCAGTAGCGTGCGCCCTCTAGTTTAACGAGTCAGTGTTATTGTAACTAGCACAAATTTTGTTTAAAATGGAATTGGTTTATAAGCATAAGAAGAAAAGTCATCCAGCGCTACGTATACTTCAAACCGACCGCACACCGAAAATGATATTTTCACATTTGTGCTAACTCTCTTGAAGGGACGACATGGGACGACACCAGGGATTGACACACAAAAGTATTTATTTTAGTAATTATGACAAGCAAAACAAACATCAACTCTGTAAACAAGGAGTGGTGTATGTTATTCATACATTACAAAAATAAGATCACATTAAAAATGTATGAATAACGCGTCAACAGTTGTACACTCTAAAAAGTACAGTATTACAGCCAGACTTACCGCGACAAATGCAATATGATGGGGGGCATTTAAAAAAATTTACGTCAAGTTCCATGAAAGGCGCTTGCATATATGACCATGTGACTAATAAGGCAACAATAGAAGAGCAATCTGGCCCAGTGGCTTCTAAATTCAGTGACCAAATGCAAATGTCTTTCAACAAAGAACTACAGTCGCAATACTTCTTACGTATGCGTATACCATGACCGCGATTCGGAAGAATGAGTAGAAACCCGCACAGGAGACAACAAGCCGCGGAACCTACTCAACCGACACAACGAGGCAAGAGACACAGACCAAGCAGCCGAAGTCGCCGAAGTGCCGAAGTATTTGCCCTCCGTCGAGTACACGACTCCGAAGCCAACCGTCGCGCCGCAGCCATAGCCAGCAGCCATTGAAGTCGTTTTTGAAAGCTTTCAAAGTTCGTAATAATTTTAAAAGTTTACTCTGTACATCGAAGTTATTTATTAATATTATGCCATCTGACAAATTCTTCCGGAAATGAGTGGCGCTGTTGCGCTTCGACTAACGTCCAGTAGAGGTCCCTAACTCTTGGGCCGCGAAGCGGCTTGAGTGGCCACTCTTTACGTAGTACTATATTTCTCTATGAACGAGCTGTCGGGGCGCGTGCAGCATCTGCTTTTTCCCTGCACGGCATTTGATCCGGATCCTCACGTGATCGGGATGCCCTCTATGCGGCACTGATATCTTATCTGCGCCCCCGAAAGAAACCGTTTTGCAACGCGCTCAATTGTCCCGGTTGAGGCGCTGGGAAACGCGTGTGCTGAAGAGCCTTCAAAACGTCATATGTTGCGCCTGCTTCTGTCTGGTGCGCGCGTAGTCACGGTCCATCTTTTTCGGCAATCTCGTTTCATTATTTCCTCGAGCGCCAAAAGCATGTGACAGTTTAAGAGACGCAAGGCGTGGCTGATCAGGCTCTTGATTCGCCCTTCTTATCCGCCGAAACATCATTGACTGCCCAGTGGATGCTGTGCGATTCTTCGCTGACGCCGTGTGTTCTTAAAGTAACTGTCACAGGAGTCCCACGAGCAAAACGCCGACGAGGGCACGTTACAGTTCATACCTGTTCTCGCAGCATCCCGTCTGAGTACGTCGTTTATTAGTTTTGTTTTCTCTCGATCGGGCACGTAATTAAGGTCCACCTTTGCGGCAGCGTATCATCCGGGCAAAAAGCGCGAAGCGCGGACGCCCGCATGATACAGAAGAGATGTGCGTGCTGAGAACGACGCTTTACAGACATGGCAGCGCGCGGAAGGTGAATATCATTATCCGTACCAGGATGCGAGAGGTGTTCTGACCGGAGTCGCTGTCGTTTACTGCGTGTGATCCGTATTGTTGGGTGCGGCGCTTTTCATGAGCGTCGAGCTTCGCACGCATAAAAACGCGTATGCCATATAGTTTGTCGCATGCTCGATGAGGGAAGAACATTTTCCAGCGGCAATAGCAAAAAAGAACTTTGCAGACGCGAAAGCCACCGTCGATTTCTACGTCCCATCCACATTCAGCATCTCAACAAGCTGTCGGAGTTGTTCGTTAAGCGATCGCAAGCGAGCAGACCGTGCAAAGACCGTCTGAAGACAGTGTCGCGTTTCTTCCTTGTCTGACGGTCAGGTCGGTCATACAAACTGTCCGCAGACATGTTCGAAGCACACGAAGCACCTTGATTCGAACTATACTTGAGGTGTGCCCGCAGGTGCCATCGTGTCTGCAGCGGTGCAGTGTTGCTGGGGCCTGCCCCTGCTTCACTCCGAGCAGACATTGCGTCTCCATTTCTGGGCGGCTAGGGTTCATCGGGCAGCGTTTCGAAAACGACCCATTGTGCCGTAAGAAGCAGAAAAGGAGGCACGTCTTGCCTCGGCGATCGCTGTGACAGTAACCCCGATGCAACCCCCGCCCAGAAGTGATCCCACGTGTCCAGATTGGACGACCTCCAGAGCTGCCTAGCTCTGCACCGTAGCGCCGTGTGCCGCTCTCGCTATAAGCAGGTCGGTCCGCGGCGTGAGACGACGCATTTGCTCGACAACGTTTTCTTTGCCGAACGCGCTTGTATCCGAAGAAAGATCGCGCGGACCCATATACCTCAGACCGGGTGTGCGTGGGCGACGGTAGCACGGCGTGCGCGCCGTTTTCCTAGCCCGGTCTCAAGGTTGCCTGACCTCAGCCCAGTTTGGCGACGTGTGGCCACCCCGTGCAGTTCGTTCAAAAGCGGCTATACTCTAAAAAAAAAAAAATGTATTTGGGAGTTCACTTTTTTGCAGAAGCCATAGGCAGCCAATCACGGCGAAGGACGATGACGTGTCACTTGTTCGCTGTCCGTGCGCATTGTGCAGGTCTAATCAGCGTTTACGAGCTCGTGTCGCGGAATATCCGGCGTCGTCGTCGGCGGGACCGGAAAATCCCGGCGCGCACTTGAGCAGACGCCACAAAAAGAAGTGGGACGTCTCCGAGGGATTTACATTTTCCCGCTAAATATAGCGGACCGATGGGATGAGACGTCACGCGTGTGACGTCGCGCCCCGCGAGCCACGCGCGGGAATTTCGAGACAACCCACAACGCTCGCGTAGTAGCCGAGGCCTACAAGGAGTGCCCACGGTTGGCGCAGACTGGCGCCTCCCGTAGCGTTTCCATTCACGGCGGCCACACCGGCTCCGAAGCGTAAACATTTCTTTAGACTGGGGCCGGTCAGCCTCAGTGGGTGTTTGGTGTCCCTGCTGTAGATGACAAGCCAGTCAACTACAAATTCTAGCATGGGGTAGTTTGCGAGCGTAACGCAGTGGTGATCCACGACCGCGCGCCGGTACGATGCTCATCCAGATGGAAACGGGCAGAAGTTCGACTTGAACCCAGGATTTTGACGCGTAGCTGCTCGCAAGCATGTATAATCTCTAAAAACGGGCACGTTTTGCGCCAGCCTATGCGATGATTACGTGTCTAACGTACCTGGTTGCGATTCCACAAATGCATATTTCTGGCATCAGGCGAGCGGTGACGCTGGCTGTAAACGGGCATACGCGGACGTTTTCTCGTTAGTGCGATCGTGCGAATATTCGAATTTTCGAATAGTTGTTTCCAGTACCTTATTCTATAATCGCTTCGAGATGAACCGCAATATTCGTATTTTTCGATGTTGATTGCGGTGGAGTTAGCCACGTTGAGCGCGCTTCTTGCCGAGCACCGGTACTGCGGAAAAGCAGCACCCGAAGAGCAAGCTGCTGAGTGTTACTTCTCCGCAGTGCACCGGTGCTCGGTAAGAAGCGCGCTCAGCAGGGCCAAACACGCGATGAACACTTCGAAAAGTACAAATATCGCATTCGTGTCCTTACGAAGAAAGTACGCTTTTAAGCTTTGATGTTGCACGCGCGCGCCCTGGTGCCCATTAAAATAAAAGGAAAAAAATAGGGGAAACCTTGTAAATTTTTATGCCTGCATTCCAGTAAAATTTTCGGAAATAAACTGTGGCTATTATGCGAAAGTAGCGTGTCCTGACAACCTACGTTCATCATGCCTCTTCTTTTATTCATTTTTTTTTCAAATATTATATCGAAGAAAAGTTAATTATAGCGAGAATCGCGAATCTCATCAATTAGGTATAGCTGGGCATGGGTTTAATTTTATGCTCATATTTGTTGTTTCAACTGGATCAGGTTTCTGATGTCACATTTTTCAAGTTATTCCGATTCCCGATTATGGTCTATGACGGAACATTTATTATCCGACGATCACGATAAAAGTTGCCAGGATTCTTCTCTAAATATTTCGTTGTCATTACGCGCAGCGGACGCAGTATGGACTGGGCTGGGGCTGTAGCGCAACCGCGGGTCAAACAATGCCTCCTGCCATTCGGGTTACCTCGCCTCGGGAACGCTGCCTTGTCCGCGTCGATGGCCTAGTCAGTGGCTTGTATAGAATTTTTTTCAGTCGATGACATTTTACTTTGTTAACGACAAAAAAGACGCACAAACCACTACAAAATCCATAAAAATGGTTAAATAGTATTTTTTATTTGTGCCCGCAAAAGTAAAGAGGGAAGAAATCCAGTTTTTTTCGTTGGTGTCTATTTTTGTTTCGTGTGACGTTTTTCTGTGCCTTTCTGCGGCTCTTCGGCGAACGTTTAGATATGGTTGCGAAAAACGGCGAATGCTTTCGCCGCCACCGCCACCATGCGTGTTGATCTGGTGTGTTGGCAACCGTACATGCAGCGAAAGAGCTCGTTCAAGGAATGTTCAAATCCCAAATCTACCACTTTTTTTTTGTAATTAAATCGTTAAAGGCATTCGCTGGTGTTGCAAGTCCGAGCAGGAGGAGGCCAGAACAGATGAACAGGCAACGCCAAGTCTGACGAGCACCAAAGAAGGTCACCCAAAAAGCGAAAGTGAGGAAGAAAGTCCCTTATGTTGTCTGGTGAATGTCCAAACAGAAGACGAACTGTCGAATTCGCCCGCCATGTTGGAGTTATGTTACGAAGGCCCGCTCCACTTGCGACTCTTGAGCACCGGTCTACGACGGAGAACCTGCCCAACGCTGGCGCCATCTGTGCCGTGACCCTGGAACTGCATATCCCTTGAGCGAAGGTTTGGCGGTATTTGCGAGGCCGAATGTACGTACTACTTGAGAAATGTTCGTTTATAACATTCATTGGCAAAAGTTTTTCAAGCCGAAGAAAGACCGATTCGCGAAAAGAAATTGAAAAATATACAAGACGGCCAGTCTTCTGCTGCTACCCGATAAGTGGTGCTGCAGTGTGCCCTCTCGTCTAGAGTTCCTCTATATGCTCCCCCGGAGAGGGGAGCAGAGTTGCGCATTTCGTTTCCCCGCGCCGCCGCCGCTTATTCGCCGTGGAATCCCATCACGTGAGGAGCAAAGCATCCGGCGCCGTGCGAAGCAGCCTTTACGGTCAGCTCCGCCGACGTTTCTCGCGCCCGGCGTATGTTCCCCTGCTTTCGCCCTCCTTCTCCTCTCCTGTTTTCCATGCGCGGCGGCGCGCGGCGCGTATTCGCCAAGGGTAGTCACGTGAGGAGCAAAGCATCCAGGGTGTGCGGAAAGCCGCCGCACTGGCCGCTGCCGAGGCCTGAATGCGCAACTCTGCTACCCGTAAGGTAGCGTATACAGGAACTCTACTCGTCTTAAGAGATTTTAGGAGGTTTCAGGGACTCGGTTCTAAGAAGTCGCAAGTGTGCGGACGACGCCCGGCGATTTCGGAAATTGTCCCTGTTTTAGTTAGCCCTTACGTCCGCTTACGACCGAGTTCTTGTTGTCTTACGACGAGAGAACACACAATGCTGTGGCGCCAGCCATAGATGGCCCTGGAACTGCATTTTCCTAGGAGCGAAGGTTTCACAATATTTACGAGATCAAATGTACACTGCTACCAGAAATCGTCAAAAATTTTCCGACCCAGTAAAATTATGCGCGGAAAAAAAAGGAAATATACGGAAATCGCACGTGTTCTACGCAACCGGACAGATAGCGCCAGTGTGCACTCTCGTCCAGCTCTCGTCGTAAAAGTCAAAGGGGTCATGGTACTTGCCCCACTCGAGTCCTAACTTTACCAGATATCTTTTTTTTTGTTTTTTTTTGAGGGAAGCGGTACGTGAAATCCGAGTGCTGCTCTTTTAAAACCTGGAAATATTTAGAGTAAATACGAACCTGATTGTTTTCACACTACCGCTCACCCTAATGGTTTTAATAAAAAAAAAAATAGAGGCGAGTCGATAACGAACTTCAGTTTGACCCGCAAAATAATTTTTACACCGGAGCTGTTAAGGGCTAGGTTCCCCAGGATCGCTCCGTTAACGCTCGACACAACCTACCTGGACAGCTACCGCCATCAATAAGCGACGGCAAGCACACAGCGAGTATGGTTTCCTCCGTCGCTCGAAGATGGCGGCAAACCTTTAACTATCATAGAAGAATGGATAGTTGGGCGCGTTGGTGGGAATTCATCGTGGGAAACAGCGCGAAAAAACAGACGACGGCGAGAAGAAGCACTACGGTGTATCGAACACGCTCCGCTAGTCTTCCTTCTTACGAAAGTGGAAAGGCTGGACGTATCTTGTTTTCTTTTTAGACTGGCAGGAGAAGCAGTATGCTCATTACCTGGCAGATTGCATAACTCAGTATTAGAGTATGCGGCCTGCTGATAAACTTCACGTTCAGCGTTTCTTATACCTCTGTCAGAAGGGAAAGTAAATGTCATTTTGATCGAATGTCATTCTCCGCTCAGCGAATCAGTTCGTGATCCTGGTTCTGCACGCGGCGCGTACATATAACGTGGCGTATTAAACACGCGGATTGGCGGGTAATAATGTCATTTTTGCTTCTCAGGATAGAGGGACTTTAATTATGCTTAAATGTCATTCAACGTGCCCGTCTGACAGGGTAGTACAAGCACCGCCGACCATTGGTACGGGAGCGCGCAAGACACGTGTCACAGTGAGTGCTCCGCGGCGCATTTGCTTCCAGGAGCCGCATGCATTTTACTGCTGCGCCGCTTACTTCCAGGGCTGCACACGAAGGCCTGAGTCTCTCATGCACTGGCGCATTGGACGCCACCTGACAGACGCACGCAAACACATCAAGGTACTTTAGGTAGCAGAGAGAGGTCTTTGGTTTCGTGATTCGCTTCCTGCCAAATGGGCGGCCCGTTCACACCAACAGCATGATCAGGCTCAATGAGATTCAGTAAGATGGCCCCACTAGGACCAATGTATACAACTTGGCGTTAGCTCATTGATGTTCCTTTGAACACTGCAGAGAAGCTGAAATATGGGAAAAGGGCAGATTCATTTCTGGTGAAGCCAACTTTGAGGATGGAAGCAACGAGCTTGAGTAAACTTAGAGCGGTAAACCAGCGTCAAAATGGCACTTTCGGTTGCCGCCATCTTGCCTGTTTGCCACATTAGTGATCACGTGACGTTAGATGAAAGCTGCGCCCAAAGTGCGGACCAGATCAGGTCTGGCGAGATCGCAGTTAGCAGATGGGCACTCTGGGGGCTGCGTTCCAATCACGTACTCGAAGGGAGCCGGGAGAGTTAGTCCGGCGGATCAAGCCGCGCAGACAAGACAGATACAGCAATGCTGGACGCGGGTGAGGTTTTCGAGACGTAACGGGTGCGAGATTCGGATTTGCGTGCACCTTCCTGCGCCGCTGCAGAGTGGTCTGGGCGTGAGGCAGTCTACTTCCGGTATGTGTGATGGAGATACGACCGGAAGTACACCGCCTCACACTTTCTGCACCGGTGCAGGAGGTGCAAGCAATCGAACGCAGCTTCTATCTCACCCTGCAAGTTCTCAACCCGTTGCGTGTCAGAAAACTTACCGCGTCCAGCATTGCTGTATCTGTCTTGTCACGCGACTTGATCCGCCGGACTAACTCGGCTCCATTCGAGTAAGATTGGAACGCAGCCCCAGAGCATCTGCCACGTGCTGCTGACCGCGATCTGGCCAATCTGATCTCAGCCCACCCTGGGCGCAGCCATCTTAACGTCACGTGATCACTAATGTGGCAAACAGGCAAGATGGCGGCCGCAGAGGGTGCCATTTCCGTTGCAGGCAGTGGGTTCCGGTTTACCGCTCTAAGGTAAGACTCAGCTCTGCGTTGGATGGAGACGCGCCCGTCAGAATCGATCAACCGTAATCGACAATTTGCCGGAGCGTTGCAAAGCCTCCGATGCATTTCTGAACAAGTTGCGGCATCTCGTGCCGCCAGAATGAACTGGTTTCAGTTTCCGTATAACTGTGCGTCTTTTTAACTGGCGGAGTTAAAGGGATACTTCTACGAAATTTGAAATATTCCCGTCGTGTTCAAAAATAGGTTGAATATGATCCACAATATCCGTAAATGACAATCGCCCGTTTGTATTTTGATCCTGGTGGCCGTATGTTTTCGTTCCTAAACGGCCCACTCTGGCAAGCGCTCGGAGAAGGCCCGGCAGAGGCACGCGTGACATCCAACGCAATCGTGACGTAGGTCGTCTCAAGACGAGCAAAGCTACGGCGAGGCTGACGTCGAGGGGATGGCCCTGGTCGGTCCAGCCACCGAAGCGGCTGCTTTTGGCACGAATTTCGAGGTGACGGAGTTGATCTTCCACAATCTTTGTAGGGGTCAATAGCGACTTCTGCGACACACCAAAAGGATTCTCGGGAAGAAGGGGAGTTCCCTCCTTCGCCCCTTCTCTCGTCGTGGCCGGAGGCGCGGACGACCTCCGTCACTAGCTGTCAAGGTTCCTAGACGAGGCATTACAAACGAAGGCACGTTAGCGACATCCACCAGGTGCTCTTTGCTAATCGTTTAATTCGTTTTAAAATTCCTTTTCGAGACTTTTTTAACAAGATATTGGTATGTTCCATGTGATACTGCTCTTTTGGACACATATAGGCCAAAAAAATGGGCGCCGAAATTTCGTTGTAGTATCCCTTTAATGCAACGCCGTAACCGCGCGTTGCATTATGGGACGTTTCAACAATGACATCACACGTGATGTCACGAGAAAGGAGGAGGAATTTTTCCGCTAAGACTAGCGGGTAATTTTTTTTCTGCTAGAGGGTGGCGCGAAATGTAGCTAAAGTTTCCCGCTAAGTGGGAGGGGAGCAGGGAGCATACCCTCCTCTATTTTCTTCCCCCTCCTCCTCAAGAGCTGTGCTTTCTAATTTGGGGATTTCAGGAGTTCTTTTATTCTTTTTCTTTAATTTTTTTTTTTTCTGCGATTTCAACTGGGAGTGATGAAAAACGAACGGGTGCTTTACAGGTGATTAACGTCAGGGGCCCTCGAAGCAGTATTTGCGCAGAGTACAAAAATCGTTGCAACCATGATTTTTTCCCGCTATTCGTAACAACTCCTTGAAACAACTGCCAGTAAGGGGGTGGGGGACTGCCCCGGGTGCAGCGCTCAGGGGCGTGCAGCTGGGCTGTACAGGGGGAATCGCGGCGTGCCACCGCCTCGGGTGCCGCTGACCATATAGTGACGCCACTGATGCAAAGACGTCTATGCCCGTACACCGTCAAAACTTTTGGCATGGAGATTCTTGAGGTATCCAAGCGTACGTTAGGGACACACACAGCACTTCTGGATGCCAAGTAAGCTGATCACGCCACGAGACCGGCAAGAATTGCGTTCGACAGAGTTGTGCCTTTTTTCCTGCGTAACTTTTTGTAAAAATTAAAATATTCTTCGGCGAATGACGGCGAACGGGCAGAAAAGGTGTCTTCAGCATTGCTGCCACTCAGCCTCTGCAACACTCCAAGGTCGACTTCAGGAGTGCGCAAGGACAGCACCAGTAAGCTCCTGCGCATGCGCACACCCTCCGCCCTGGCCTTGCTTCCCTGCTGTCTCCACTTTTGGAGAGCGCCTATCTCTCCGCATATTTCGTTCTTTTGACGATTCTTTTTCTGGGTATCGATAGCATATGGGGCATAAAGAACAATGAAAAAACCGATACAAAGGCACAATGTCCATGTGGTTTGACAAGTGATGTCCTGTAGGGCTGCCCTTCATTTGCAGTGTTTGCTTTGGGATAAGCCACCACACGGCGCTCATTACTCCCAGAAAAGACTATAGGCAAAAAAGACTGGAAAAAGGTGGGCAAAGGCAAGTTGGGCTGCCCTTCATTTGTAGTTCAAAGAGAACTCTGCAAACGGCGCTCGTTACTGGAAAAAAAAAACTGCAATTTGCAGCTTTTCTTGGGATTTAAGTTTTGCATATTCTGTATATTACGAAATTTTTTAGCTTTCATTTTTTTCCGACATCTGCATGCCCTTCTCATTGTTGTTGTGTTGGCCACAATCTTGGTTTCCAGAAATTAAATATTGTATAATTTATTAGACCCCCATTTTATACTTATATAGTTAAAAATGGAATATATTGAGCATATGTTTCTTGGAAAAAAAAATAATAGCTCTCACTGTCCAAAAATGGCAAGTTTCCCGTGGTAAGGACTTTTTAACGGGAAAATGAGACCCGTTTTCGGTCAGTGGTGCCATTCAGGTCCACCGGCTGCCTTTTTCCCCATTGAAAGTTCCAGAAGATTACTTACATCCTTTGAATGAGGTGACGGTTAGTTTTGAAACTTCGGCATCTGGTTTGGACCAGTACATTTGGGCGGAAAACAAGTGTTCAGCAAAATAAAATTTTAACTTCGCGGTCAAAAAAAAAAGAAAAAAAAAAGCTTTTTGTTTGTTTTGTTTTTTACATTCTGTAGTTAGGAATTGATGCTCTCCTACGTCATTGTGCTAGCTGCGATGTAAAAGTTTGATGAAAATATTCGTAGTGGGAGTTACGGGGTAAGACATTTCATCCGTGTACATGGCTTCAAACCAAAACTAAGGCTGTAAGGGTCGCAGTGACGTCGATCTCTCCGTGTCGCGCCAGCTCCGCAACCCACGTGTCCGCGCCGCAGATGACGTCAGCAGTGCGACGCACGTGCAGAAGCAAAGGGATCGATGTCACAGGCACTCTTGACCGATTCGATTTCGGTCTGAAGCCTTGTATAAGGATGACGTTTCTTGCCTCGTAGCGCTCACGGCGATACTTTTAATCAAACGTTCACCATTAAGACTAGAAGCTCCGCCTACAGCGCGAGCTCGCTGGTTTCCGCAGTGCTTTGGTTGCTAGTGCCTGCGCCTTCAGACTTGTGTTAGCAAGGGCAGAAAGCTCGCGCTGGGAGTCGCAACTCGAGGAGGGGAGAAGGAAGGCCGCGGAGGAGGAAGCAGGCAGAACATTGGAGAGAGGAGGAGGTTTCCCTCTCCTCTCCAGCGTTCCGTCAGCTTCCTCCTCCCCGGCCACTTTAAAAATATTTGAGGGTCTGCACCCCCATCAGCTTTTTCAGTGCCTAATTAACGCCAATATATGAAATTTACTTTAAACTGTCATAATAAATTAAAATAAAAACATTAAAAATCTTTGCAATGTTGAAAAATAATAATGAACATACTTGAAGCTCGGTGCCTTTACGAAATTAACGAGTACTTGAAACAAAAGCATCAAATGTGATGAATGCAAAACGACATAACGATTCCTCGAAGGTCAGTCTATAAATTAAAAAATGCACCCGAGTGCAAATACCTTATCACTAGGGCTGGGCGTCGATTAAAAATTTTAACCCGATTAATCGCCACCCTTTAATCGATTAATTAATCGATTAATCGGTTGCGTAGATTTTTATAAATAATATATTAAAAAGAATACAAGAACTCGTCTTGCCTTTGAGAGACCTATTTTACTCTCTGTTACCCGGCGCAAAGGACATTTACAATTGAGGATACATGTAGTTCAACGATTCAAAGACTCACATATTTTTGCTCCAGCTCCGAAAACAAAGTTGTTCCACATTCTCCGACAGGAAGGCAAGAAGTCAAAGCTTGGGCGATGCTTTCTTATTTTTTCAGAGAAAGGGACCTCGATGAGAAGGCGTTGATTGTTGTCTGCGTTTTGGCGGATGGTCCTTGCTGCAGCGGCGTATATGGGTGCTTCGCTCGTAGGTGATACTGAAGCGACCTTACGCTTCCACTGTATGAAAATGGCTTTTTGCAGATGATGCAGTGAACTTCCTTCGAGTTAAAAGCTTCGCAACTGGAGTTTACTTTAAACCCAAACTTTCCAGCGAGACTGCCTTTCATACTCGTGAACTCGTCCACTTTTGCGGGCCGAATACTGGAACAAGTAGCCAAGGCGTTGTTAGCTACTGTTGGGACCGAGCGGTTGTCCGGGTCTTGGTGTGCGGCAGGGGGCAGTGAAGGCATGAACTCATGACCTGGCCGGACTCGGGAAGGACCAGGGCGCAGGAGGGTGTCTCTTATACTAACTCTTCTATATTCAAATAGACGGGTTACATCATCTGACGGGAGAACACTAGGAGCACTATAAGACACTATGAGAACACATGGTAGCAGCGGCCTGCTGTTCATTTTATAATGTCGCATGTCCCCAGATCCCTAGTAGGGAATCCCAGGGTTGAGGCAACACCAAGGCTGTGGGGCCAGTCCTAACGATGGGTATGCCCTCCCCCCTTCGCACACTGCCACGCCGGCACACACACGGAGGGGCCAGACATCCTGAGCCGCGGTGTCGTCGGTCAATCTCGGCGGACAATGGCTGCCCATCGAACTCGAGGAAGGCGGGAAGACATCCATGATTGCAGGCGTCCGAGCTTCCGTGGGTTAGGAGCGAGGGTTCTCAACCTGGGTTCCAGGGAACCACAGGGGTTCCACGAAGCTGGTCTCATGGGTTCGCCGAACACCCAAGCTGCAACCCCCCCCCCCATGCCGCAGGCTGCGTGGCGAGACCATGCAAAGCACCTTCACTCACTATGTACTGACATCGCGATTGGTATGGTGGGGATATATGGGAAGCAACAGGAAGCAAAATTACTGCATCTGTTGCTTCTCGGTCAGTAAATATGGAGGAGGGGGGGGGTTTGCGGCAGATTTTTGAGGCTTCCTGAGGGGTTCCGTGAGGCCAAGTTTGAGAACCCCCTGGGTTAGGGGATAATCCCATGGGCGATCTAAGCCGGGGAATTGAGCAAGCCCTTCTCTGTCGAGGACGTCCCAAGCTGTCGGGTCGCCGTGCGTCAAGGTCAGACAGCAGAAGCAAGGAGAGGGGCCGGACGGCAAAGACGGCCAGATGACACTGGCGTGGGTCAACCCGATGATCCTTCGGAGAAGGTCACGTTGTCCCTGTGTACCAAGGTGCGTTGGCGACTCCAGGTGCCTCTCGCTCTGTCTCCGGGCGCAGCTGACCGTAGCCACCTGGCGTCTGGCGACGATGCTCCAGGGCGTTCACGCGTGCCGGTCGGATTAGTTAGGGAAGGTCGTTTCCTAAGGCCTTTCGCAACACTACCCAGCTTATTTTTCTGCTTGTTTGTCTTGCCTGGGCAGGATGTGTAATAGATCCTCAACATGTGAAGTTTCGCAGTAATAAAGGGATCAATTACGGGCCCGGCTTGTTCGTCTGGCCTCGGTAGGACTGTGGTGGATATCCTCGAACACGTGACGCTTCGCATGAGCCTTGCAGATACTCATAGCACCTGGCTGGGAACAGAAAACCGCTCAGGAGAGAACGACAGGATGCACGCCGCGCAGCACTTTTCCTTAAAGGTTAGTGAAACGAAATTTCAGCGCTCATTTTATGAGCGATTGAATGTGTTGCATGTTGCACTCTAACCTCAAGAACACCAGTCTTCCGTTGAAAGGCTACAAGAAAACTAAATTTTAAAGCTAAATAAACGACTCTTCAATGTGCACCTGGTGGATGCATGCGGAGCATGTTTGGGGAGGTAGTCTAGCAACGCTGTGGAATCTGCTACGTAGTCGTGACGCAACAGAGCTATCTGGCTGCAGTGCCGCTCTTTGGCATTTTCAACATTTTCCTTCTTAGCTTTCATCCTCAACTCACAAATCGTGCATTGAACCAAACAGTTCAAGAAGACGGAAGGGTGGACTCTCCTCTTTCTCGGACCCTCGTTTGTGCAGCCGGATGCAGCCATTCTCCCCCTAGAAGATGTGCAGTCGCTCAAAACTCGGACGAAGTCGCTTTCCCACCCCGTTACAGCCCTAAGCTCGACAGTGCTATGGCAGCTACGTGCTTCTAGGCCAGCCACACGCTCGTCACCCGACGGGCACTTCTGAATGGCTCGGTTGCTAACCGCTGACGCTGTGAACACCTCCACAACGCTGACAACGCCGACAAGGGCCAGCTCATCAATCCCGCCAGCCTTGCCTGCGATCGCGAATGCGGGGAATCTTTACCTTGCTGTTTTTGCTTGCGCCGGATGTCATGACGCATCGCGCCTCCGTTCGCTTCTCTCCGAGCGCTCGCTCGAGGTGCCGTCTTGGAACGAGAAATATAGCCAATCGTTCAAAATACAAACAGTGCGATTATCCGTTACGGCTGTTACACGTATGCTTAACCCATTTCCGAACGAAATTTGAAAATTTCAATTTTGGTTCAGTATCCCTTTAGGGGGGGGTGGGGGGGGGGTGGGTTGCGGGGCATGAGGCACCCCTAGTTGGGACAGGTCGTCCAGGATAGAGCCATGCGTGCGTCCAGTTGACTTCTTTTTCAGTACCGATTAAAAAACCGATTAACCGGTTAAAAAATTTGATCGCGATTAAAGCCTTAATAGATTAATCGGAAGGTTAATCGATCAATCGCCCAGCCCTACTTATCACATAAACATCATTAATGTGGGGTATCTCAGAAGTAATTGCAAATTAGCATCCTACTTTCCAAAAGGAATTATTAATTGCAATGAAATACTTTTGGAGCAAAGTAGTTGAACCTGTAATTAAATTACATTTCCAAACTAATTTATTCAAGTATGGCGGCATCTACTTGGCCACGTTCCAATATTAAAACTGATTTCCACTTTTGCTGCTTAGTTTCACGTTCATAAAGAGCATTAATCTTGCCTTTTGTAACCAATGAAGCGGGCCCCACGTAGCATCCACTTTTTACTCGAAAGTCCGTGACAGTCTGAAACCATTAGCACAGGATCAAAGGTACATCTTTATTTTACACTCGAAAATCCCAAATAAATTACAATGTTTGCCAAACTCCTGATATGATTTGTCGTAATCTGTAAACGAATACAACTTCCGAAGTGCTAAAAGGATAAGGCTAAAAACCACGAAAAATTCGATGCAGCATCACACCAATAGCGAAATACCGTCGGAAATTTCTGTCACATCTGTTTCGATTTTCGTACGCAAGCACAAGCCATAGTATATAATTGGAATACTAATATTCAGGAACAGTTCCAACATAAATGCAATAATCGATGCACAGACAAAAAAAATATGACATAATTCGCGCATGTTACTCGTGCATTGAAAGCTTAAATTATTGAAGATATTGTACTATAAATAACAGATATGTCGCTCTAGAACATGCTACGTGCAAGTGCGTAACACAGTGGCCAAATAATTTTATATTATCGAGTAACTGCGAGGCCCAGGAACAGACGCCTGGTGCTGTTCCGAAGCAAAGAGTATGGTAATAGAGCCGAAAATCAATTAACAGCCTAAGCAACCCGGTATTGAGTATACACGGCTAAAAAAAACAGAGCGGCTAACAACGGGTTACCCTGGAACGCGAGACACAATTTGCGCAACAGGAACTGGAAAGGCACTGGAAGCTGCCGCTGCAAGAGTGTTCTGGATCCTCTCAGAAAGGCCAGAAGCTGCTTCGAAGCAAGCACCACTTCGTTACGTGGGTACGACCTAGAACCGCAGCAACTCAAACACGATCCTACTCTCACGCCAAAGCAGCCGACTGCAATAAATATCTCTGGTACCAGAACAACACCGCTCAGATATCATTTCTAATTCGATGTCGACAACCTTCCCTCCCACCGTCAAGAGAAGGGGCTAAAACGAGGCGAGCATCTGTGCGCCGAACTCGAGAGGACGGATAAATAAAACAAAACAATCCGTACACTTCGCAACAATCTTCGACAAAGGTCCGTCGCGCACCTTCGCCAATGCGATGATCAAATTTCGTTGTACGGAGTGGAACGAGTAGTTTGTCTCTGCAAAACTTGAACCAGGGGCGAACATCCCCCTTTGCAGTTTTGATGTGCCTCGCTCGTGAAAACAAAATGCAGAGATATTGTCGTTTTGCTCAATCGGCGACGAGGCACTGTTGACGGGTAGACGGCCTCGTGGGGTGACGTGTCTTCTTCAGAAAGTCTCGCTGGGGTCGCACTCGGAGCTCGTGTGTCCAAACACCTCGCAGACGTTGCAGTAGGGGCGGCTCGAGTGGCGGGCCACGCTGTGGTGGCTGTGCGACGACATCTCCTCCTCGATGCTGCACTGGACGGGGCAGTCGGCCGTGTCGTGCACGTCGAAGCGGTCGCAGATGTCGCAGAAGAGCGCGGCGCCGACATGCCCTTGATGCCGTTGCTGCATGGGAAACGGGAGAACGCAAATGTCACGTCGTAGCCTAAGCTGCCCGAATGACTGACTGCATGTACAATGTCTAGGGAATTTGCGGTCAAAAATCACTCGCATATTTTGCGCATACTGTGAATCCTGCAATCCCGAAATGAAGAGATAAATTGCGAAAAATATGGGGTGAGCGATCTTTGAGGATGCGACGGCAAAATTTTCTAAAAAAGTTAGCAATAAACAAAACAGGTTGGGGGGGGGGGGCACTTTGGGAACTAATGCCACAGTTCGCGGACATAGCAAATTTGCGTTCAACAATGCGATAAGCATGCGGGAATTCGCTACAAACTCGCTGTACCACAGGAACAGATATCACCTATGCAGAACGCTGACAAAAAGCAAAAAATGCGGAAACCAGGTAAGACCTTTGTGTCACGAGAACGGATACCACTGATTGCCGGCGCAGCAGATTCGCGTTTCACGGTGCGATAAACAAGTGGGAAACCGCTTCTAATTCTCGAATCTCACAATAACCAAACGTGCGTGCAAATAAAAAAAAATAAAAGCAAAAACAAGCTACGAGTTTGCATGTCATAAGAATTGATACTGCAGATCCTGGATACAGCAGATTTCCGCGTCACGGCGCGATAAACAGGAGGGGACCCGCGGCGAACACGCTTGTCACACGTACCGGTACCACAGATCGCGCGGTTGATGGAATTCCTGTCGGACATGGTGCGATCGATGTCCGGCAGGAATCGGAGGGTTTGGAATGTTTTGGAATCCTTAGGTTAGGAATAATTAGCCCCAAAAACGGGATGGGCGATCTCTCGGGTCTTTTGACTGGTGCGTTTAGCGTCGTATCCCACCCATACATCAGAACTGGCCCTAAAGTGGCAACAAAGGACGTTGCAGAAGTTGGCATGTCATGCTGTCGGATGTCCCAGTCCTGGCAGTTGACATGATACTTGTGTGACGTCGTTAGGTCGAAATGGCGGGACCACATTATAGGAGTCGGTAAGCATGCCCTTCGGAGAAGCGTTCCAGGCCCCATAGTTCTAAGTACCGTTGACTGCGAACAACACGAAAGGAAGCCTCCTAGAAACTTCGTACTGATGGCCGAAGTGACGACGCTTGCAAGACGAAAAGCCGTGGGAAGAGCCTTGCAACCAGGCTGACCAGCGTTTGGAAACTCGCAAAGCCTTAAAAGGCAAAAGAGAGATGCCAGCTCACAGGTTTATGTCGACGTCGTCCAAGGTAGGCCCTGCCTTGAGGATCTCCACTTGTGACTTCAGCTCGTCGTTCTTGCGTTGCATGTCGACAATGATCGAGTTCAGGAACTCCACCTGGGTGGTCACGTGACGAGCAGAACGGGGCTTTAGAATAGTACACCAGACCGTACCGCCTTCATTAACAGGGACCAGCACAGGCTAGCAGAGATCGAGAAAAGGGTACCGTAACAACCCGAAAGATAACCCAAATCTAAATGATAGGCCACCCGTTTTTTGCGCGATTTTCGGACACTGGGTCTGAGAATTTATGCGGCGATCCTGGCAAGCGACAGCGGCAATCTCTTCAACTACTCGAAAGGCAAGTGAGAAAAAAAAAGTTAATGGTGGTAGCTAACGCACGCGCAATTGGCAACGATCAAAGTCGAGCGATCTGAGCTTTGAGACTTTGTTGTGTGCGTGATGTTCTTAGCCTCAGGAATATGCTGACTGACTTTCGAAGCTTCTTGGGTCATACCCAAGAAGCTTTGGAAGGAAAGCAAGAAAGGAAGAGGGCCATTAGGCCCTTTTCCTTTCACCCAATTCACCCTTTGTCTTCCATCTTTCAAGACACTGTAGCCAACAAAACCCTACCTGCATTTGGAGGCTGTCCCTCTCCTCTTTATAGCCTCGTGGTCTCCATCTGAAAGTTAAAACACCGGGTCTAAAAACACCAAAATGAGAAGGCATCATGAAAACAACACCATCTTATTCCACGCTGCTGATGAATGATCATTATAAATAAAAGGTTTGTAGCATAAAAGCAGACTTCTATTCAACGCATTATTTGTACCCAAACATTAAAATCAGCACCATCGGCACATCTTGCGCTGCATGTCAGAGACTGCAAATGCTCACCAACATTCAACCACACCAAAGTTCTGAAGCGGTTCCGTGACAAAAACACTCGAGAACTGTACTAGGCTCAAGTCATCCACACCAGTGGTGACAAGTGTATAAGTGCACCATCAGTGAACCTTACACAAAAAGAACTTCAGTTCCTACGGTGTTTCCCCTGAAGACTTGAAACACAAAAAGACCTTCAGTTCTAGCGGTGTTTTACCTGAAGACTTTTTAGCCGCTTGCTCTGCATACTTTTTCTTTTTTCTTCTTTTCTTTTTTCTTCTTTCTTCCTTTTTCTTCTATTTATTTTTCTTTTTCTTTTTGTTTATAGACAGTTTTTTTGTATGTGACAAGTACTTTGCCTTTAGCTGAAGTTAAAATAATTTTTATTTCGATTTCTAAAACTAAACATGTACTTTGTAGCAGCAGTGACTTTAATCTTTCTTTTCTCCTTTTTCACTTCCACCTTCTCGTTCTCTAGATGCTCTATTAAATTTGACAGTTGTAAGTAAGCGCTCTGTCCTGTCCCCTCCTTCTCTTCTTAGTCCTTTGCGCTTTTTAAAACCACCGTCTATTTGTACTCACATACTTTTCAACTAAATAACGACCTAGATACTTATTAAGACAAGGAACAAGTAACATATTTTTGTTACTTTTTGATGAAGTAACGAGTAACACTATTTAGTTACTTCTGAAAGGGAACATGTTCAATGGAAGCACCCAACCTAGTTCTCACCCCTGCTCGCACCTGTAATGTTCATGAAGAGAAAGCGCCAGATAGATCGCAAAAAAATGCGCACAAGGTATGTCAGTATAGCCACACTTATCCCCGAATGAACGTATTAAAAAGCGAGGAATCATTTGCGACACAAATATTGGAAGCAGCTACTACTTCGTAAGAATGACGCATTCGGAGTAAAGGGAAAATAATGCGTCACTTTCAAGCTGAGGTGACGGAATCCTTTTGAATCGCAGTAATGAGTAATGTACTTACCATAATATCCCAAAAGGGCACCCTCCCCGAGAGATCGCCTAACCCACTTTTCTGGCTAAATATCCGTAACATAAAAATTCCGAAACATCGCCCACCCCCTATTCCCGTTGGACATCACGCAATGTCAGACGGGAATCGCATCAACCACGCGATCTGCGGTACCGGTACGTGTTACAAGAGAGTTTGTAGCGGGTTCACACGTTTTTGTCTGCAATCTGCACATGCGATATTGGTTCATGTAACACGCAAGTTGATCCAGCGTGTTTACTGCATCGTGAAATGCGAGTCCGCGATCTGCGGTATTCGTTCCCGTGACATGTGAGCTCAAAACGGGCTCCTGGGTTTTCTTGTTGACGATCTGCAGATGCGATATCGATACCTGTGACTTAAGACTTGTCCTTGCACCTTTATTGCACCGTGAAATGCAAATCTGCTGCATCCACTAGTTGCGGTATCGGTTCCCATGACACACGAGTTTGCGGTAGGTTTCTGCGCGTCCTCTGTGCCATGTAAAGCGAATCTGCCGCATCTGCAATTGGCAATACCTTTTACCATGACAGATGAGTTTGTAACGAAGTCTGGCATGTTTATCGCATCGCGGCATGCAAGTCTGCTGTGTCCGCCATTGGCAGTATCAGTTCTCATTTCACGCGGTTTGTAGCAGATGGCCCGATGTCTTATCACTTTGTTTTATAAAGTTTCATCGTCGCACTCCCAAAGGTGGCCCACCCCATGTTTTTTATCATTTATCTCTTCATTTTTGGGCGGGCGTCCTTACGGGATTTTACGGTAGTTACTTTACGAGCGAGTAATGTGCTACAGTATTTAGTTACTTTATTTCAGTAATGCGCTTCTGTCTGCATAAAGGCAGCTCGGGCCACGCTGTCTCAGACGCAAGTTGTGCGCACTCACCGCCGCCGCTGCTGCCTCCCAGGGAGCCGGCCAGGGCGGACTTCCCGTTGGCACTGACTGGCGCCGAGGCCCTGAGCTCGGCGAGCTTCGTCTCCAGCTGGTGCTTGTCCGCCTCCAGGGACTCCACCACGCTCCGCCCGAGCCGACTGCGCTCCAGCTCTCGCTCCAGCTGCTCCATCTGCGTCGAGCCGACGGCACAATGACTCCGCCCTCTGCTTCGCGTTCTGGGACGGGACCGTCCCAGCCAAAAGGGACGTCCTAGTAAGGCGAGACTTTTGTCCGCCTCCGGTCGAGAGCGTCGTCTATTCGTGTTCGCGTACCAAGGCGTGTTTCTTTGCGTGTTTCTCCTACTTTCTTCATTAATCAGATTATCTCAACTAGCCCGATGACCCGCATACAACACTCGTATAACATCCTCGAAGCAACAGATATCGAAGTCTCTAACTCAAATTTTCTTCACCATTTGAGTTGTTTCTGTAAGTTTGTAATCTCACTGTTTCTGCGTCATTACCAAGGCATCAGCCGTTCGTGAGTGCAGAAAACGAACGAATAAATGAACGAATCAATGAGACTGCACAAATTGCAGCTGGAAGGCTACCCACCTCCTTGGTGAGCTGGCTGAGCTTGCGCCTGTCCTCCTCGGCCCTCCCCCGGGTCCGCTCCAGCTCCCCCTGAGCTCCTCCTCCGTGCTGCCCAGTTGCCGTTGCCTGTGGCACGGGCATGCGCTCAGTCACGACCACAAGCGCACCACACACGCAAGCTTGGTTTCCGCACGAGGTTTTGTCGTGCCTGCAAAGCATCTCCTACTGGCGCGTTTACCTCGCCCCAAAAAGTGTTCCCTCGAAAAAGCAGGAGCATTCCCTCGTGCTTTTTTCCATAACTTCTACGCCCAACCGCTACGATCGCAACATCCGAAAGCATTACACTCCGAGTTTTGCGGCGTCGTCTGCTGCCACTTCGAGACCACTACTTTCGATGCACGAGCGGAACGAAACGCTAGACGCAACAGTCCGAGACGCCTTCCAGGTGCCGTGCACGGCCCTCTCCCATTGTTACGCACACACTGAGCCGACGTAGCGAGGACTGCGCAAGAGCCGGCGTGCAGTCAGCTCGTTTCTGCTCTTTTGTTAGTCCGATTAACCGTTAATTTAATTTCTAAAATAAAACCCCACTGAAATGCATTTTTTTCTCCGTGGGTTTTTAAGGTTGTTACGGTCTTTGAGCTCCGGTCCCGTTTTGAACGATTTGTGGGGTCAGCTAAAATGGCGCCGTAGATGTTTTATCCGAAACTTTTCATTTTAACGCCGTCCTAACTTCTTATTCCGTTCATCTTTCATGAATTCCTAGTTCTTTTCGCTCGCGATATTCCTTAACTTCTTTGTGTTTTTCACGGTCACACTGCGGTGACAGTTCACAGTGGGCGCTTGCCCCATCAAGCTTCCACTAATGTTTGTTCTTGCTGCTGTTAGGGTTGTACTAATGGTTTGCTTTCCCGTTTGTTGCATTTGCAATGACCACTCTCTTCCGGGTCGTTTCATTTAGATTGCAACGATTTAATTGCCAAAATACTCGAACCAAGCATCAATAAACAAACTGCGGCACTTTAAGATGAAACATGATGTGCAGAAAAAAACAAAAAAACATTACACTGTGCATGCTGTTCAAGGCTGGGCAGCAGCAAGCACCAATGCAGAAATCTTGTCCACGAAAACATTGTTCTTTATTGTCTCCACGAAGCAGCTTCTCCATTCAACAAACATCCTTGATATGGCACGGGGTTTCAGTTCTCTAAGCAGAAGCACAGGAGGTCCACCTAGCTAACAACCAATCCCCTAAATTGCTATTAAAAAAAAAAAAAATTCCTCGCACGTGTTTATATTTGCAAAATGCTTCTGAGTGCTCTTTGGGCATTAAAAAAATTAACCCTTTGATGGTTACTGCACGTACTTGTACGGCAGCGCGCAGTGCGTCCCGCAAGGTTTCTGCCGTACATGTACGTCCGCGACTGCTCGTACGTCCGCGACTGCTCATTCAAAATTCGCGCCTCCTCTTGAACGGGAGCGTTCGCGGGGAGGTGCTGCCATCTGGTAGGTTTGTAGGGAACTACAACCGTGTAATTGCGGTCATGTTCCTTTTGCGCGGCTTTTGAAATTGCTGAAACTGGACGCTCTGTGTAAGTGATGCTTCGAGATAGCCGCGCGTGCCGGCTGCTCCGGAGGTAGCGTAGCGGAGACTGGAGCGATGGCTCTTCGGGTTCAGACTTTGAACCATTCTCGAACTCGGAGTCGGATAACAGCTCGACATCCGACGCACAACTGGAAACCAGCTCGGTTCGAAGTCCGGAGTCTAACACACAGCCGCTCTGTCTTCTAGACTGTCTCGGAAGCGGGCGCGTCGAAGTTTTGGCCCTTTCTGTTTTGTTCAGCCTGCAGCGAGTGTGCTGCAGATGTTTAGAAGTGTGTGTACTATTTATTTTAAGTCTTAGATTTTTTTATGCGACAATAAACTAGTGTATAATCTTTGCTAACGCACCGAGTAAAAAAACCCAACCACGGGGGCGGGTCTTTGAAAAAAAAATGCGACCATGAAAGGGTTAATATAAATGAACTACTGAACAAGGTGCATTGAAACTTTTCACAAAAATGTCTTTATGCGGTGCATTTATCATAATCATATTTCACGAGTGTGAGTTTCAGAAAAAAATGTAAACCTTAAATATTTTTTTTTCTATGCACATGAAGAAAAACAAGTACCGTAAAATCCCGAGAGATGCCCCACCCCCGAAAGATAGCCCACCCCTATTTTTGGCTTGATTTGCTATATTCTTTTAAACACCGAAAGATAGCCCACAACTAGTAATAGTAGTGTTGTGCATGCCGTAGAAATACGAGGTGTTTTTTTTTCTTCAAATTTTGCTACATATGTAAAATTTGTGGCTCGTACTATCGCGCGGGTCCTAACAATTTTCAGCTTCGATGAGGCGCGATCTAACGCTGTTTGACGTAGTTTCGGTTTCGAAGCAATAAGGCGCTCAAAACAGCTATCATCATCATTAAAATCACAATGTCCGCGGCGCCACCATTTGTCCACAGTCAAATTCGGCAATGGCGTCGGCGTCGAAAACAATAATCGGCCGCCTTTAAAAGAAAAGTCCTTTTGGTTGCGGAAGGCATCGGCAACAGCGGCAGCCGGATGATAATTCGCTGTAAATGAGGGCAGCATCCGCGGATGGAGACGACAAAAGCAAGCTCTGTTTTCATGCAACGGAACGAGAAGAAGCTTTAGGAGCCCGAAGAATGGCGTGTTCGCCGACGTCGAGGAAGTCTCGGCGACTTTGTAAAAGAGCAACGTGATCGGCGATTCGCCCTAACTTTGTAAAAGAGCGGCGTGAACGGCACCTCGCCGTAAACACCGAGCTGCTGCATGAGAACTTTGGCGAGCCGACATTGGGTTACTCGCTTTATGCGCCGCGCCCGGATTTCACTGCGTCGGCGCTCGTTCTTTCAAGTGCGGGATTTCAAATGCGCTCGACGGCACTGAAGTCTACTACTGCCTTTGGGAGGAGGAGTCGGACAAGGAGTCTGACAGACGTGATGACTGTGATTAAGGTTCAATTATGACGCAAATAAACGTTTTCATAAGACTTACAGGGTCGTACTAGTCCCGATTTTGTTTCGTATTACACGCGGATAATTTTTTTTTCGTGGTCCTCAAATTATGTTTTGTATTATTCGCGGGTTTTTACGGTACTCTTCTACTGGTCCGTCCTTCGTTTGCGCTGTATTCTCGTTCCAACATGCTTCGAAGGGACACAACCTAAAAATAGCTATTTTTTAAAACTTTTCTTGATTGTGCACGAAAGTTAGCCCACTCCATATTTTCACCCGATTTGCTCTTGATGTTAGGTGGGCTATCTCTCGGGATTTTACGATAAACAAATAATGTCTGCTTGACGCTGCTATTACAGATGGTACCACACGTGCTCAAATATGCTGAATCTGCTTTTGGGTGCTCATATCAAAAAAGCTTAGACACCTCTTTTGCTTCATGTTGTGGCATCTGTGGTGGCAGCATCAACCAAATGGTTTTTATTGCTTTCCTCTCTGTGCATAGCAAAAAAACGGGATATTCTAGGCTTAAATTTTTTTCCTGAAACCCACACTAGTGAAACTTGAATATGATAAATGCACCACAAAAAAACATCTTTGTGCAATGTTCCATTGCACTCAGTTCATAGGTTTATTTATAAAGAATTTTTTACGCCCCAATAGCGCGCGGAAACACCCCACGGAAAAGTAAAACAAAGTGTCAGAATAAGGTAGCAATTTGGGCCAGTTGGTTCATGATCACCTAAAGAAGCGCAAAAAATACAAGGACGAGGAAGTGGACAGACAAGAGCGCTCTTGTCTGCTTACTTCCTCGTCCTTGTATCTTTGCGCTTCTTAGGTGTCAGAATAAGGTAGGCAGGAGAGAAACAATCTTAAAGGCTTGAAATGCAGCAACACTGGGAAGGCGGGGTCAACGGAAGGGAAAGGGGAGGTCGTCTGGGCAGTCAGCGGGTAATGTAGGCGGCGCATAGGAGCGAAAAGGCAAGCAGGCCCCAGAGGGCGTTCCACAGGGGTTGGACGCTTACCGTGACAAGGGAGTTACGGCGCAATGCGCGAGCGGAGCAGGAAAGAGAGAGAGAGAGAAACAGCGGTGGAGGACCACTCATTAGCCATCCCATCTTGGGCCCGCCACGCCAGTCTGAGCAACCGCCCGACACTCGTGTACCGACGACGTGGCAATTTGCTCTGCGCTCGCGCCCTTCTTAAAACAGATGTCGCGAAAGATCTACGGTCGTCAGAAAGTACATGCAAACCCCCAGAAACAATGACAGCCCGGCAACTCGCAATTGTTAAAAAGGACGTAATTAAAGGGCATCTCCGCAGAATGCTGCACATGAAATGGGCGTGCAACTTGGGTGAAGCGTGTCGTAACAAGGCGTCGCACCAAAGGTCCAGTTAAAGTGACGCTACATTCCCAATGAGGTAATACTGCGGATATAAATACTCTATCCAATCCGGTATAGAACCATACACGATTTGTACCTCAATAGTAAGTGTGGCACTGCATAGTCGCCCAAACACTGGCAGCTGATACATCCTTCCGTTAGACCGATTCCTTCACCAAGCATGTTGTGCACTTACAACAACAAAAACAACTAGAGGGTAGAACCTGGCACATTTGCAGAGAGAGAGGCAGGCTGCCTCCTTCCAGTCTCACCTGTTTTGCAGCTCCTCTATCCGAGCCTTGAGAGCTTTCACTTCCGCTTCGTTGTTGCTGTCGGCCTACGAAGGTTTGAAAGGGTTGCTCCCATCAGAGCCCGATCTAGGTATGTACATACGCTCGCCAAAACCCCTCCGAGCCTCGGAGGTACCGTTGAATATCTCTAGAAGCCAGGTCTTCAAACCGAACAAGTCAGTTTTGAAAGTAACATATTAACTCTATCGGTACCACCGACGCCTATGCACATATTACAAACATACTTTGGTTATCATTCACTACCGTATTTACTCAAGTAATAGGCACACTGTTTATGAGGAAAACCTGAGGGTTCGCTTTTCCACACAGCAGGCGGCTTGCCAAACACCGCGATCAGCAGCATGATTCCAGCGGTTTACAGGACAGAGATATTGTCTTCGCACGATGATACCATCTGTGAAGATTGCACATCTGTGAAGATTCACCATACAAATGCAATATGGTGAATCATGTTCTCTATCTAGTTATTCGCTATGTTATTTTGCACGACGCGATGATTGGCTGTATTCGCGACTCCAGCGAAATCGACGCCGCGTAGCGCGCGACGCCGAGAAGCTCAGAGAGAAGGTCGTTTCGACTCTGTCGTCTGCTATCGCTGCTTGGTTCTCGTATAGGCAGCATAGAAACAAACATCGTTCCCAGTAATTATTTTTATTTTTCCGTCATGTCATTCCTACGCACTGACTAGAAGAAGGTTTCTACCTTCGAAAAATCGCTTTTGCTTTCATATGTAACACCGATTTTACGCTGCAGTGCAAGACATTTATGGTGGTCCGCGTGCTGAACGACGAAAACGACCTCCTCTCGTCCGCCATTTTGCCTGACCCGCGCGCCCTATAGTTCGCTGGAGTCGCGAATATGTGCTCTGCGGTACAGCAGATGCAAGGGCCTTGTTCATAAATAGTGCGGCTATTACTTGAGTAAATACGGTATATCCACATTTCTGCTATATTGGTCCTCGTCATAAAGAGGTCCTAGTCCGCTTCAATACCCAACCCCTAGTAACCTAACGAAGACCAAGTATACGAAATACCACGTGCAAATTCACAATGGTCACGCGACGAGCAATTAAGAACGGCCCACATAGTGCACATACAGATGCCAATGTAGCAAATGCTTTTTCCAATTAAAAAATTGACCGCATCTCCACATGAAAATGATGTTGATTGGGGCGAAGCTCTGGTGGTGCTTGTCTGCGTAGACGCTGAGCCGCAGCATGCCGAGCCTTTCGTTCGTTTTCATCCATGTCAGAAAGAGAATGTGTGGTATGGAACATGGTTATATACAGACTTGTACGTAATCCGTTACAAGTAGCGAAATTACTTGTAATCCCTTACATTTATTGGTAATTTAGTAAGGGAATAATTACATATTGTCTAGAGTAATTTCAAAGTAATTCCCTTACATTTTTTACATAACGGATTCCTTGTAATCCGTTACAATTTTTTTTCAGGACCCTCCCCCTCCCCCCCCCCCCCCTTTCTAAAGAAAACGTCGTTTTTATTTTGGTAGAGTTGAGCGCAGTGACACTGTCACGCCAGCGCAAAGGGAGGCTTGACACTCTTCAGTTCCACAAAGCCTTTTTTTGCAACACCAAGCCCCTGGATCTATTTTTTTTTACACCCTAACAACAATGTTAAAAAATCTAAATAAACATTTCTACAAAAAAAAAGAGGGGGGGGCAAGTTATATCCGCTTTTTTTAGTGTCTGTCTTTTTCTTTGCGATTGAAGGCAGGGAGAGAAGGACACCACGTTATTGTGTGCCTCTTCGAGAAGCTCAAAGCGTTAATTGCACAGACAAGAATTAACAATGTCCTTCTCGGTTATAGTGACTACGACCATTTTCATAATGTCACAACACAAGACAACGCTCCGTCTACCCTAAAATCCACTAAAAGAGATGTTATAATATGTGAAGGTGTTATTGCCACAAGCATCCTCGTTCGTTGCTGCACACTTATCAGCTTCTCTTAGAAAACAGGATGTATTTTTTTCTGCTTCTTTCACCTTATTAGACCCTGTTTTAAAAGCTACTTACTTTTTTGTAGTCCAACTTCTAGGGTTGGCCCACTTTATTTGCGAATTCCAGCCAGGTTATCTGCATCTCAGTCACCCTTTTTGTGAGTTACCTTTTTTGTGAGTCAGCTTTTTGCGAGCACTTCGAAAATGGTACGTAATAGTCTTCCTTTCTTCTTACGCCAGCAGAACGCATCTTATCTCAAGAAGAGATTTTTTTACAAATAAAACATAATGGTGGCTGACGTAGACTTGAGATTCTGGGCTTGAGGAGAGAGTGAAACTCGTGAGTGGGGCCATAATGTGGCTTATTTTCTACCCTTCCCTGCCCGTGGCATCAGCGGACGTCTATCTGGAGAACAGCGGAGTAAACTGCAGTCGGTCCGTGCTCCGTGCGTTTTTGAACGGCATCAAGAAAGGTACACAGGGCAAACGTGCGTTTACATTTCCTTGTTTTACCAATTAACGTTCTAATTAATTGTTGTTATGAGTGTCGTGGTGTTTTATTTTCTCGATTACTTATATTTATATACTGGGAACTCTTATTCACCAACGTCTCAACCGAGGCTCGACCAGTTCAGAATCAAAGAAAGAAGAATACCGAGCCAAACTTTAATTATTATTTAATAATCCCCTTACTGTTACCAACTCTACTAAAGCTCGCGAATATCAGGCAACGGCTGCAACGATGAAGCTTTGCTCTATCTTCGAGCTAAATAGTACTTCCATTGCTTCGCTGAAAAAGCTCAATGCAGAACATTAGATATTCGTGAGGCACAATATGGCACTCCCATCCAGTGCCTCAGTCCAAAGGGTGTTCAGCGTAGCAGTCGACATCTACAGTAAGAAATGACGCAAAATGTCTGACGAGAATTTCGAGAGCCAGCTGTTGCTCAAAATACTCAAGGTCAATGAACAGGTGCAACATAGAACTGAATAACCTTCTTCCTTTGTTTCTTAATTGAGTAAAATATTGTTGAAAGTAACGCCACGAAGTAACGGATTACTTTTAGGGCAACGGTCACTTACTTTTATGGGAGGGTAATTGTAATTGTAAAAAATTACAATTTAGCCTTGAGTAATTGTAAATGTAATTCCTTACTATTTTTCAGTAACGTGTACAAGTCTGGTTATATACGCATTTGAGCATTTGACCGCAGCGCCCTCACGTCTATAAACGTTGAGCCAATGTATGCAAAGTTTAATGCGATTATATACGCATTTGACCGCAGCGCCCACTCCTGTAGAAACGTTGAGCGGCTACATGCAACGTTTCATCCATGACATCCCCAGCTCTCGAGTTACTACCACATCTCAGAGCCTCCTACTCGTCCTCGCAGTTGTGGCGGGAGTGGTTATGGCGATGGACTAGAAATCCATTGGGGTCTCCCCGCACAGGTTCGAATCCTGCCAACTGCGCAAACATTTTTTCATCATTCTTTTTTTATTTTGCATTATTTTTTATTTTTTGTTTTTCTTTTTGTTCTACATGAGCACGTGAGCATGTGAGCTCACGAGCACCGGACGGCGGGACGGACATGGCTAGACCCTAAGGAGCTTCGTCCCTAAAATCAGTTTAACACAGAAAGCGTCTATGGCACGGACACTATGGCACAGGCACTATGGCACGGGGGGCCCACCTTTCGATCGATGGCCTGGGTGGTCGCAGACGCCAACTCAACTTGGAGCTCGGAGAGCGCGCGCGGACAGGTCGTTCTTTGCACTCTCGGCCTCGTCCAGAAGTCGTCGCAGGTCGTCCACCATCCCAAGCTGGTTCTTCCTGCACCAAACGGACGGGCGCAACTCGGTCAGCTTTCGCCCTGTAGTTCTAGGCCCCAGAGTCTAGGGAGGCCTTAGGTAGTTCTAAGGAGGCGCTTTAGGGACAAACACACTGTCCATACTTTTTGTCACAAAAGGTAGGCCTTTGCACGGGCAGATACGATGACTCCAAAATAAACCGCAAACTTTCTTTGCTTTCATAAATTCTAAAAGTAGCAATGCTAGTTTATTTTTATTTTTTTATTTCTTGTACCGTTTGCAGGGGATAGGATATCGGATTACGGAGAGAGATGTCAAGGGTTCAACTATCGCAGGGAGAGACAGTCTTTTGTGAAGACAAGTGGGCGTGTCATCATATTTTCGTTACAACGTTCCACAAAGCTCTCGGCTTAAAAGCCATCCCTAAAACACTGAATGGAGAGTTATTGCACAGGTCTCTGGTGATGCATAGTTTTTTAACGTTAAACATCTTTCATTTTGGTCAGTAGTGGGTTGCTTGCTAGAATCGCATGCAATGAAAACATGTAATGCTAATACCGCTTATATCGTTGCAGCCGTACTACCCACACGCCTTACTTTGGTATTACTCGATCACACACGTGTCACGATGGCGGATAGTGCTATTGTCGCACCCCACATGAAGCAATCGGAGCCAAGTTTAGCCTCGCACGTGGGCGTTCACAAAGACGTAGCTCGGCAGTATGTTTGTCGATCTTGAGTGGGAGTGGTTCGCGTTTGAGAGCTCACTCTGCCATAGTAGATATAATCCATCGAACTCAAACCGGCGCATATCGGGACTTATAAGGCTTACAAGCGTGTAATTTGCTGCATAAATTTGACGGCTGCTCGGCTATGGTGCCCCTGCGGGGCCCAGAAATGGCGTGAAGAGACTCGGGCAGCAAGACAGAGGGATGCCAATCCTCGCCCATCCCCTCGACTATGGTGAATCGAGTCCGTCTCCATAGGGAGCGCAAGCGCAGGAGCAAGCATGATTGCACGATTAAGCCGTAAGACCCCTCTAGATCTAACATAAGTTAAGCATATAAGCTTTGTAATGCGCGAAAAAATTTAAGTTGTGTACTTGGTTACGTCATTTCTGTACACTAGTGCCCATACACCCTCTGCGCTACGCACAAGACGTTTCACGTTCCCCACTGCGGCTGCATCTCCGATATGTAGCCTACAAGATTTTTTCTTAAAGGGGAAACTAGAGGATGTGAAAGTATGATGGGACTTGTCCACCTGTCACAGTGTGTGGGGTCGACAGTTGTATAGTTAAGATGATGACAGGGGAGGACCTTCCCTATACACCAACTCAACTCTGTTACGTCACGCCACAGTGGTGGCGCGTCGGGCACGCTTCCGGTCAGGTGTACTGGGCAGAAGTCGCCATGCGGGACAGTCACTTTTGCATTGTTCTGGAAGATACCAGACTATAAGCCTGCCTTCTTGTCAAAATGCTGCGAATGGGGCTGCACCAAAAGAGCCAGAAAAGGTTTGAAGATCAGATTGCACGTGTTTTCTGCCTGCTTGGTTCTTCCAACAAAGTGGATAGGTGCTGTGAAAAGGGAAACCAGACACTGTCGGACCACGATTGCTTGTACGGGAAGCACTACGGGTTGAATTCACGGAGGCTTGTGGTCGTCAGGTTTATTTGTTTTTGTTCCAACACGAATGCGGGAAAACCGTCAAGTTGTCCGGACCACCCGCGGACCACGTTCGGTGGGTCATCCCGTTCAAAGGGCCGCCTGATCGTTCAAACTGTCGCCTGCTAGTTCAGATGACAGTGCCAGTACACCAAACGTTGCGATAAGAAGTGAGGGCCTCAAAATACTTTTAAGTTTGAAGGTTGTTTGGGGTAAGTAGGCTCGGTGTAAACAGTAGATACAAGGAGATGTTGATCACTATTACCAGAGCCATCACTGACTTGTTATGCACAAATCACTTGGTCCGATTCTGCTCGCGATTTTCAGTATCGACGTCAAGCGCCGCTACTGCTGTCCAATCTTTTGCAGCCCGAGCAATGTCGCGACTGGAAATAGCGAGCAGAATCTCATCGTGTGAATCAGTTTTAGCGTTCATTCTGCGGCGTTCACGCGGAATGAATCGCCACATGTCACAATATTCACGCAAAGCTTTTCGGTATAATGAACTTTGGTAATTTCACTCGGGCCACTAAGGTAGTAAGACATTGTCAGGAAGATGTAGAATCAACAATTCTAAGGCAAAAAAGAGCACGGGGACTCACGTCGGACACCGACAACATCACATTCCTATTGTTTGTTGATGCGGAATGTGGCGCCTCTTGCTTTCACTCCATCGCGCATGTGCCGTGCCGGTGGCGCGCCGCTAAGGGCACTTCGGCTTGTTTTGTAAAGCTGAGTTGGTGTATAAAAAGGCTCTGTCCAAAAATAAATTTGCAGCTGCGTTTGAGACATTGCTGTCCCGTCCCCTTCTTTGTGTGTCCCGCGTCTCTAGGTTTTTCTAGTAACTACCTCAAACACAGTCTGCATAAAGCCCGGTTTACTCGCTTGTGGCTGCTTACGACTGTGTGCCTCAAACCTCTTACGGATAGCCGTGGAACGCTTGAAGCTATCATACCTTTCTTCCTTTTGCACATCATTCTTTCTTGCTCATCTTGAAAAAATTCTTATGATGTTATAAACAATCATTTCTCATACACAATACATACATTTCATTTTGCAAACCCCGCAAGACCTTCACTCTATACCGTGTTGAAAATTAAGTGGGACAAGCTCCTGCTGCGAAGCCCTTGACCCTTTCTGCTCCCATCTCTCGTCATAAGAGATTGCGAGAACTCGGTCGTAACGCAAAAGTGTGAACGGGCCTTTGCAGAGCAAGAAGGTCATTGGTTTGATTGCCGCGGGGGACACAACTTTTTGTGAAGACAAGTGGCCCCTAAAGCTCTAGGCTTGGAAACCGGCCCTAAAACACAATCTGCATCGGAAGAAGCGAAAAGCGCACATCTGGTCGTGCATCCGGTTGACGGCCAAGGTCTCCTCCTGGTTTTCCCTGAGCTGCCTGACAAGGTCCTCCCGGTGCGCTGTGAACTCGGCCCTCAGCCGCTCCAGCTCCCCTCGGGCTGAGGCCAGCTGCGACTCCCGGTCCGAGGTCTGCGCCGAGAGGTCGTCCCGCTCCCGCTCCCGCAGGCGCCGCTCCTCCGAAGCCTCCTCCTTCGCCTGCCGGGGACGACAATGGACATCCTTTTAGGTTTCACGCACGACTGCAGCCTAAGATATATGTAGGAGTGAACACAAGGCACAGCAAACGGTGCGACGCGATCACTTATGCAAAGTCCTATTGGTGCGCGCCCAAATAACCCATATTGTCAAAACCGGTTATAACGAAGTCAACGGGAATCGGAAATCACTTCGCTATATCCGCTATTTCGTTATACCAGACTTCAGTCAACGAAGTGCAAAGAGAGTGGGAAATCGTGATCGCTTCGCTTCAGCCGCTATTTCGTTATAACCGACTTCGTTATAACTGGTCTCGACAGTACTGACAGCATCTGCGCCGGCCAGATAACGCCACCGAGGGGTAAAAAATAGTGTCTCGTTTCTATGGCACCAGTGCATATGCTCTTTACACTCAAAGCGTTTGACGGATGCTGGCTTGAGCAGAGTGCCAGAGAGCTCTTAGCTTGAACGCGTTCATGGAACTCTTCTTTCTGCCGTTGAGACACAAAGTGGGGGTCAATGACAAAGCTGTGTCTAAGCAACACATGTAGCGCAAGTGTCAAGTTCTACATGACTTGGCACACCCAGAAAAGGACTTTAAGAACAACCGTGTCTCCCAAAGAAGGTCGTAGGAAACTGGGCACAATACAGATTACCAATAACCGATTATCAAAGGGTCATCTGATGGCACTGCTCGGAACCAGGGCAAGGAGAGGAATTTAACTGGCAATTGTGCCATGCACAGTATCCACAACTATATATATATCTTGTACCGTGGGTGTGACTCGCTTGCACGAATAATAGGCTTGGATAGAGAAGTGGTTGGGGAATGAAGCCCGCTGCAAACTTTGTGCGTTGGAAAGTGTTCTCGTTGAAGCCTTGTCTCATGACAAAAGAAGTAGACAACAGCCAAGTCTTTTCCGAGCACGGTTGGCAATACTCGGTGCAGCCGCCTCGGTTGCTTAGAGGCAAAGCTCCGGCATAGAGATCCCCGGTTGGCGGGTTAGAGTCCTAGCCGAGGTGGCCGCATTCTGACGGAGGCTTTCAGTTGCACGTCAAAAGAATCCCAGGCGGTCTAAATTCATCCTCGGTCTTCTGCCGGGCGTGCCAAATATTCTCTGTTGGTTCGGCACGTCAAACCCCCAAGTTTGACTTTATACTTGGTGCACTCAATTGTAACAAAAACTGAGTCAGTTTCAAGCGTCTTTAAGGTGAAACACACAATTCTCTTTGGCCAACCGTGGCAAAACTGAGTCAGTTTCAAGCGTCTTTAAGGTGAAACATACGATTCTCTTCGGCTGACCGTGGCAAAGCCGCGCAAAGAGAAGTGTGGCATTACTCTTGCAGCTGAAGCTGCCATACATGGTACAGTGGCTCAAGGTGAGGTACAACATCTCGCTTACAACTTTTTGAGAGCAAAATGTTCCGAAAGCCGGGTGAATTCATGATTGAAAAGGTTTACTCCAACTCATAGGCGTAGACTATGGGGGAGACACGGGCTCGTGCCCCCCTGGTGAGATCTAGGGGGGCAGAGCCCCCTCCGGGCCCAAGCCTTGATCTTTTTTTTTTTTTTTTTGCTTGGGTTTGTTGTTAGTTTGTCTTTGATAATTTGTATTTTGTCTTAAATGTATAATACTTCACCCATGTTTGTGCACCACACAATAGAACGCTAAGTTGTTTGTGGGTACTGGAAAATAAACCATTATTATTATTATTATTATTATTATTATTATTTCCGAGACGCTGTTTACGTGCCATGTAACGAGCTTCTAGTAGTAGGATGTAAACAAAATAACGCCCACGTTGCCTTTATTGACAAAATACGTGGGAAATGGATTCCCAGCGTGCTTGCGTTAGCTTCAATCTCCAGTTCTGGCAAAAACATAACGCGCAGCACCCCCCCCCCCCCCTTCTCAGCCTGCCCCCCCCCCCCCCCCGGGAAAATGGAAAGTCTACGCCGCTGCTCCAACTTAACATAACAAATTTGTTACATTAAGTGGGAGTAAACCTAGTCAATCAACTTTTTGAGAAGCTGGATGGATCAACACACGAGCTGGGCTCATTTCTGCTGGTGAAATTACGTTCCAGAAACGAAGAAAGAAATGGCTCCAATCTGAGCCTCACCTGCTGAAGCTGGGTGGCCAGCTGTTCGGCGCGTCTCTCGGCGGCCGCCAGCTTGTCGGCGAGTGCTCCCCCTTGCTGCTCCAGTTCCCCCCTGAGGTCGCTCGCAGACTGCTCCAGGGTGCGACAGCGCGACGTGCGTTCCTCCAGCTTAGACTCCTGCCACAGAGAAAGAGAAGCCGGCCACGTCGGTCGTCGCGCCCGGTTTCAGACATGGCTAGGCTGCAAACCTTTTTGGTTTTAGCTATAGTGCCTGCTTATATGCATTTTTTGTTTGTTCGGTCAAAGGACGTGAGCACTCGGACCGAGATAAAGCGGGCAGTTGAGAAGGAACGGAATTCACTTTTTATGAAAACTTGCATGTGTAAACAAAAACTCGTTCAGATTCCAAAGCCTTACAAATAGGCAGTATTTAATCTGAGCACCGGATGACCAAAGTGCAAAGATCAATACATGGCCCGTTTAGCACTTGAGACACCAGGGGGCTATGCAAGACGGCACATGAAGGGACCAAGACATCGCCGCCTGCTGCGATTGGTCAGTGGCGTGGCGCTGACCAATCGCAGCAGGCGGCGATGTCCCTGTCCCTTGTCCCGCTGTCTTACATAGCCCCCAGTACCCACGCTTGAGAAGACGAGACTTCCAGGTCACCATGCAGACGTCACCAGTGTCCCAAAATAAATTGAGACAAAAATGAACTGAGACGAGAAAATTGTAGAGCTCTTCCACTTCACATGAGGGTAGAGGACCAGTGAAGCCCTTATTTTTACGACGTCTAGGACGATGCCTAGAGGACGACGTCTAGGACGACCTCAAGGACGACCTCGAGGATGACGCCTAGAGGACGACTTCAAGGACGACTTTTAGGATGACCTCGAGGACGACTTCTAGGATGACCTCGAGGACAATGTCTAGGACAACCTCAAGGACGACTTCTAGGACAACCTCGAGGACGATGGAGAAGACCACCTCTCGGACAACTTCTAGGACGACTTCTAGGATGACCTCAGGGACAAATTCTAGGACAACCTCGGCAACAACGGCTAAAGGACGACGCATAGGATGACCTCTCGGACAACCTCAAGGACGACTTCTAGGACGACCTCGAGGACAACATCAAGGACAACCTCTAGGACGACCCCGAGGACAACGTCTAGGACAACCTCAAGGACTAACTTCTAGGATGACCTCAAGGACGATGCCTAGAGGACGACCTCTCGGATGACCTCAAGGACGATTTCTAGGATGACCTCGAGGACGACCTCTAGGACGACCTCGATGACGACATCTCGGACGACCTCAAGGACGACTTCCAGGACGACCTCAGGGACGACTTCTAGGACGACCTCGAGGACGATGCCTGGAGATGATAGCAAGGGATCAGGACCTATCTAATAATGCCAAGGAAGGCTGACTCACGCTGGTTGCCCCCTTTTTTATTTTTATTTATTCATAATTGCCACGACTAATGGGGAGTTTTCTGTCAACACTAAACGGCTAAGAGGACGACGCATAGGATGACCTCTCGGACAACCTCAAGGACGACTTCTAGGACGACCTCGAGGACAACATCAAGGACAACCTCTAGGACGACCCCGAGGACAACGTCTAGGACAACCTCAAGGACTAACTTCTAGGATGACCTCAAGGACGATGCCTAGAGGACGACCTCTCGGATGACCTCAAGGACGATTTCTAGGATGACCTCGAGGACGACCTCTAGGACGACCTCAAGGACGACTTCCAGGACGACCTCTCGGACGACCTCAGGGACGACTTCTAGGACGACCTCGAGGACGATGCCTGGAGATGATAGCAAGGGATCAGGACCTATCTAATAATGCCAAGGAAGGCTGACTCACGCTGGTTGCCCCCTTTTTTATTTTTATTTATTCATAATTGCCACGACTAATGGGGAGTTTTCTGTCAACACTTGCGGACACATTTTCTCCCAGATCCTGGCGCATAACAGCTTTGCTGTGAAATAGGCGAGACGCTGTAATGCCGTGCACTACAGCCCGCTGCAACCTCAGTTCTGCAGTCGAAGCTCCGCCTCCGGTGCAAGCTCCCTAGCTTCCACGACGCTTCAACACACACGCAGTCACACATTGGAAGGCAACAAGCGCTTGCTGGAGGCAAAGCTTCTCCCGCTTATACTAGGCTTGGAATAGGCCATTGTTCAGCATAACCTAGTAAATGGCGAAGGCTACGGCCCTAGCAAGCAAATAAGAACGTTGGAGCGGATCACACGGCAATCACTTAACGGATTAAAGACGAGGTGGTGCATTATCGCGTGGCTCTCTCCAACGCCGTGACTGGCTCCCTGGGGCTCGTGGCTTCCATTGTTTGCAAAGTAAAGGCCGATTCACGCACTTTCGACTGTTCAAGACCTCTCACAATCTCTTACGGAGGGAGAACACGCTGGCTCGCTCGCACCATCTATGAGGTGACCGCAGAACTGCTTTTCACTAGGGTGAAGGTTTTGCGGTATTTGCGAGATCAAATGTACATACCATCTACGAAAAATGGTCACTTATAACTGTCAAAAGTTTTTCGAGCCAATAGGATCACTCGCGAAAAAAAGGAAACATATGGAAATTACAAGTCTTCCATGGTCACCCGATAGATGGTGCCGGTGAGACCTCTCGTCGCGAGAGAACACAAGAAGTTGTAAGCAGTCGCAAGTGAGTACGTGAACGAGCCTTAATGCAGAAGTGGAGCGTAGTCCCCCTTTTGCCCGACTGCCCCGTTCAAACTGAAGACTGCGTCTCAACGTCGCTCAGCAGCAGCTGGGTCACTCACCAAGTCCGCGAGCCTCTGCTCAAGCGCTGCCACCTGCCGGCCGTGGTCGGAAGTGGCACGCTCCGCCGCGGCCTGCAGTCGTTCCGCCTGCTGTGCCACTTCTTGCCTGGCCCTCTCGCACTCCTGGGACAGCGTGCGCACCTGGGACTCCAGGGACTCCACCTGCCTGCAAGACGTGCGAAGAAGCACCATGAAGCCGTGGCGCTAATAATATACTTGCATACTTACGTACATACTTTATTATTCCGTGCCTCAGAACGACCGAAGTCTCAATGTGGGGCACATACGTCCGTATAACGTGACCAACACATATATAGAAAAACCATATGGTTATGAGGTGAATAGCAAGGTTTCTACTAGTTCACGTTTAAAAGACACATAGTCTGTAAAATAATCCAAAGAAGTATTTGATGATATGGTAATAAAAGACGGGTGAATACATGAGATCGGACAAAGTTTCTCCTAAGAGCCAGGATAAAACAAACTGGCGTGTCTACTGGAATGTAGAAGCACGTGAAAGTTAAGACAACACAACAAGGTGTTGTCGATCTTGTCATGAATTATTCTGGGCAACAGTAGTACGTCGTGCCCAACTCTTTGACTCGATAGCATTTGTAAGCTGAAGGTCTCGACTATATATGCGTAGTCATAAAAGCACCTTCGTTTAAAATAACAGTCATAGACGATTCGGATAAACCTCTTCTAAACTTCTTTCAATTTGCAAATCATAGGTTGCTCCGATGAAATTTCACAAAATACTCGCAAACTCAAGCCGAGAATGAACTACCGAAAAGTTCCGAGAGAACGCCCGCCCCCAAGAGGTCGCCCATCCCGTTTTTCTGGCTAAATATCTGTAACATAAAAATTCCGAAACATCGCCCACCCCCAATTTCCATCGGACGTCACACAATGTCCGCAGGAATCGCATCAACCGCGCAATTTGCTGTACTGGCATGTCAGCAAAGCGAGTTTATAGCGGATTCCCACGTTTTTGTCCGCGATCTGCATGTGCGATCTCCATTCCACGCGAGTTGGTCCCGCGTGTACTAATATATTGCATTGTGAAATATGATTTTGCTGCGTTCGCGATCTGCGGTATTTATTCACGTAGCATACGAGTTAGTAGCAGATTCCTGCCTTTTTGTCCACGATCTGAGCATGCGATATCGGTTCCTGTGACAGACAAGTTTGTAGCGGGTTCCCGCGTGTTTATCGCACCGTGAAACGCGAATTAGCGGTGTCCGCGATTTGCGGTATCAGTTTCCGTGTCACATAGTTTGTAGCCGGTTTTTGATAAAGTTTTGCTGTGACGTCCCCAAAGATAGCCCACTCTACGTTTTTCACCATTTATCTCTTCATTTTGGGTGGGCGTTCTTTCGGAACTTTACGGTAGGCTGCAAAATAAGCGAATAATATGCAATGAATTAAAAAGATTCTTTAGTCAAACGAGAAATCAAGCCCAGCAATGTTACAGCTGATGCAACAATTTGATAGACATGGCAGAAAAAAAAATTATATCCAAAATAAATTTTAAGGTTGCGAACCACAGACACACGCAAAAATGGTAATGGAACCAAAACATGGGTACTTAAAGTTGACTCCCGCTTTCTGCACATTGATAGCACTTTAGTTTTATCGGGAATGACCCTTTAGGAAACCATGCTGGAAATCACTTGGCTGGTGCCGGAAGTAGTGAGACATGCAGGCAGACAAAAGAATCTCGAAAGCCTTAGAAAAGGGACATAATAAAGAAATAGGTCTAAAAAAATAGGTCTATAGTTGTTTGGCACACAAGCACCACGACCTTTGTGAGCAGGAACCACAACCGACCTTTTCCACAGGGAAGGGAATGAGCCCAATCGTGAAGGAGGGTTAAAAATATGCTGCAAAACAGGCACGAATAACTCGGAGCAGCCCTTGACAATGAAGCTGAGTATCTGATCAATGCTTACGGAAAGCTTTGACTTCAGTTTTCTCATAGCCCCCAAGATTTCAAAAGCAACCCCGCTAGTAATATTCAAAGTGCCGTGACAGTTAAAACTAACGAACGTAGTCCCACCATAAATATCAAAAGAGTATAGCACTCTCGAAAATGATATGCAAAATCTGAAATTTTCCATTTGTGACTTTGTCAGTGACTTTGTGTATTTTGCCTTGCAATCAACGCGTTGGTCTGGCAGAGACCAGCAGACAACACATCTGACATGTCGAAATGCCCGCCGAGACAGCCACTGGGATCGGAGCGTTGAAAATCACGAGTAACAGCTATGTCGAGGGACTGCACACGTGCACTGCAGGATGTACCCACCGTGCAACGTATGTGTAGCCATACCATCCACCCCTCAGGCACGGCTTGCTGCAGCATGCGCTCACCTTTCCCTCTCCCGCAGGGTGGGCGTTGAGCTGGGCCACCTGCTCGCGAACCCCACTGGCAGTCAGCCTCAGGGTTGCCAGCTCTTCCTTGAGGCCTCGCTTCTGGCCCTGAAGCTGGGCACACTGCTCTTCCGCCGAAGTCAGCTGGCAGCTGCTGGTCTGCATGGAGGGCAGCCACGTCCGGTTCAGATTCGGGTGGGTGCCTCGAGGCATTGACAAATAGAATCCTAATGACACCCTTTGTATCGAACGTGTCAGTTGTTCCAAACAATTGCTATCCACAAACCAGAGTTGCACGAGGTAGGAATAGAGCAAATTTCGTGTTTACACCTAAGGTCTTCTGCCAAACAAACACCTAAGGTGTTATCAAGCACCCATAGTTATTTAAGGAAGTGTCCGCAAAAAATACACAGAGAAATAGAAGGCCCAGGCATCAGTTGAGACAATAAATGAAAAATGTACCACAGCAGTGGAATGCTGCAAAATCCTTCCTACATTGCTCCTTAAATGCAGCAAGAAGTATATTTAGATCTATGTTTTATGAATATCAGAGATAATAGGGAAAGTATCGTTCCCCTACAACTACTTTGAAAGCAAGCAGGTCATAAATGATGCCTACCTGCCGCTTCGCTCTTGATGATTCGAGACTCTGCGCTCAGAGTCGTAGTCTGTCTGTACCTGGGTAGCCTGGCATTCAGGTCTGCGAGAGAGAGCAGGTGCGAGTGAGAAGTCATAGTTCATGAAAAACATGCAATTGATGCAGGAAATACAACTGATTGATTATAATCGGAACTTCGAGAACACAGTTGGCGATTCGAGCGCGCATCTCGAGAGAACCCAATAAAGCATATTTGGAGCCATTTGGAACAGAGGTTGTATTTAATCCGTGCATACCTAAAGCTTTTTGGGAGTTTTGGGGTGTGTTCACATTTAATTTTCAACATGCTCGTCCCAAGTCACCCACCGCTTGTGCACACAAGTTAGCTAGAGTTCGGCACTCTTGTTGCTATCAAGGTCACGGATGAGACACAGCTCTACGAGCTTCCTCAAGAGTGACGCACACCGTCAAGGACAAGTCCGGACAGGAATATAGCAGACGGCGGCAAGAAAAATGCATGCACTTCTCAAAAAGCATGAAAGTGCTTTTGAGAAGTGCGCTCTGTCCCATCCGTGTTTTAGTGAGGACGCCAACCGGCACCGAAACAGCACAGCTTTTCTCCCTGCACCTTCCCCTTTCCTGTTTTGAAGGTTGGGAACCAATCACAACGGCAGAGGCCGACAGACGGCAGAAGCATGTGAGTGGCTCTCAGATCCACGGATGGAGCACGCTCCACGCCTCTAAGGACGCAAGAAGAGAGGAGCTTTCTTCCCAGCAGAAAACAAATGTGCCAAAGCGGACCGGAGCCAGAGAAAACCCTCCACTTCAGCTGAAAATGCCGCGACTTCATAAAAACGCATCCTGTTTGGACAGCCCTTTATGCGGCGTCGTGGCGGTCATAAGCTGAACTCAGACTTCTGGCCCGGATCGTTGGATCACCGAGCGGTTGGATGACCACTGTAGCACGTGAACGCAGTGATGTCGCCACCTTCGACAGCATGTTGCTGCGACTCCCCTCTCTTCGCCTTGGCGCCAGCCATGCCCTCCTCCTGGAAAAGTAATAGGAGCACGTCAAAGAAAAACAAAAATTCTTTGTCTCAAACCACGACCACACGAAGGTCTAATGTTATTACCGCAATGTGAAAGCTTTTCAAGTTAGTATTTGAAACCACACACTTTGCAGTTTCAATTTAAAATATCCTGCTAATAAAATAAAAGGAAAATCGATGAGAAAAATAAAATTGTATTATCTTCACTGTTTTCTATCATCAATCATGCCAACTAGTTGGTCGATTATTTGACATCGCAGAAACCTCAGAGTAAAAAAACTTTAGTATAGGACTCACCACATAGATTTTGAAATGTTTTAACCTCACCCTTTGAGATCCACAATTTTCTTCTTCGCTTTAGACTGAATGAAGTGCTTTCATTAACTGCCGATTGGTGATCGTTTGGTGGTTGCAGTAGATGTATAACTGAGTATACCGCTCTTAAACGAAATCCCTCATAGGAAAAAGTAAATTTTGGGGTTTTACAGATTCTGCAGTCAGCAAAAAGAAAATCTGGCACTCCCCAGCAAAGGATTGGGGATTAATTTGGAATCACCTGCTTTTGACACTGAAACGCAAACCCTCAACTATATGCTAGCCTTCGCCGCAATGAGCGTCTGTCCAATTGCAGACACCACAGCTGGGATTCAAGCCGATTATGGGGAGTCACCGAGGGAGGCGCCCTCCATGTGGAGAGCTCCCCAATCACTCCCACAGAGTGAAAGCAGAGACCCGTACCTCAAAAAATGTCGAGCCCTTCCACTTCGCTGTGAAGATGAAGGACCAGCGAAGCTGTTATCTTTCTGACGTCTAGGATGATGTTAAGAAGGACGGCATCTGGGATGACCTCCAGGACAACACCTAGAGGCAAAAGACGTCTAGGGCCGATCTCAAGGACGACTTCTACGGACGACCTCAAAGACGATGCCTAGAGGACGAGCCTCAGGGGCGAGTGTCTAGGACGAATTCGAAGATGACGTCTGGGGATGGCCTCAGCGATGACTTCTAGGACAACCTTCGGGACAACGTCTAGAAAGACCTCAAGGATGACTTTTAGGACGACCTCTCCGGACAACCTCACCCAGGACGACCTCCAAGGGCCGGCATCCAGGACAGCCTCAAGAAGGTGACGTCTGAGGACTTGACCTCAAGGAGGACTTCTAGGGACGACCTCAGGAAACAGAATTCTAGGACAACACCTAAGGAAATTCAGCCTTTTCCACTCAGGTGAGAAACCAGAGCGGAAGAAGGCTGCAGAGAAGTGGAACTCATGAAATGCACTTGGGAGCAGCCACGGGAGCAGCTGAAACAGCTGTTTTGGAGCAGGTTGGGAGCAGCTAAAACTACATTCTGGAGCAGGCTGGGAGCAGCTCAAATCAGTTTTCATTGCACTTCAGCTTGTGTCTTAGACGAGCACGGGAGCAATTTCAATTGTGCTTAGGAGCACAGATGAACATGAGTGGTTAGGAACCTAGGTAGATGGGATAACAGTGTAACAGATGCGAAAACTTGGCCTTAATGAGAACCAAAAGCAAGTACCATATGTTTCTGAAGATAGTGTCCTTGATATTTTCTGAATGGCTTTCAGCTGCTCAAAATGCAAACCAGCACTGCTTATCGCACAACCCACACGTGCTCGACATAGTAATTATATGTGCGAACCACGTGACGTGCGTAAGCAACGGACGTGCAGTTGCGCGGAGGAACAGGGCAAACAATTTCGAGTTTATCCTATTGTGCAACTCAATATCGAAGCAGCAGACTACGATTAACGGAGTTATCGTATTCGAAGCGATGAGCCGGAGCAAGATTAAAGTACGCCGAGCAGATCTACCGCTCGCGTGAGAGCTGCTGGCCGGCAAGGTTACGGATCGGACCGCGTTTCAGTTCAATCAAATCGCGATTCATCTTGCAGGAATGCGGTTCCAACTTCTAACGATGAAGCACTAAAAGGAATCTTTTGCTAATGTGTTTTCAACTGGCTGACGTCCGGAACCCGGGCCGAAGAGCTTCAGGCAATCTGACGCTTAACGACTCGACCTCACCTCGGCCGACTTGCTTAACCGCTTACGGTTGAAGAATAACAATCCAGTCGCAGGTGGTGTAGCGCTTGGAATCCAAACCTCCGAGTTTTTTCGCGCGCTTCTGACTCGGGATACACAGGGAAAGTAAACGGAATAAAAAATTGCAAGGCCGACCAAGCTAAACGCGCTCATTGTTGCCAATCGAGTCGATAAAAACCGAAACCAAGACAAAATATAATTTTTTTGGCGCACATTGTGCGATTTGGAGCACAATGGCGCGAGGTATTGGCTGTGGCGCAGTTTCCGCAAAATGGCGCAGGAGGGCGCAGACAAATGCGTCTGGCGCAAAATGGCGCAAATGGCGCAGCCGTTCCACTCCCTGGGCGCGGAAGAGGTTACCGCCACCTATGGAAGGTAGCGGCAACCAGGAAACTGGCCGTTAACAGCTCCGTTGTATGAAGACAGCAAAAAATTTGAGAGAATTCAGCGACTAAATGTATGATCTGTTTTTTCAGATTTTGTAGCGTGAGCTACACTGGCCGGGTCAAGCAGTTTCGCGTGGCTGCGCATGAGCAGTTAGCTCCGTGCTGCGCATGGCGCAAGGAGCAGTGGCGTCACACGGCGCACAGCTGGCCGGGGCGAAGCACGCCGTGCGCACGCAAGCTCCGCCGCCACCGCACGCGCCAGCGCTGGTCTGTGCCAGCAGCGAGGAGCAGTGAGCGTCACACGGCGCTTCAGCTGGCTGATGTTGGAGCCGCCCCGCCGCTGCCCCGCGGGCTCCCCCGCCGCCACAGCGCCGCATCGCAGCGGTCTTCGCATTCCAGAGGAGTGAGGTCATCGCGCGTGGCAGACGCACTGGCGCACGCCGCGTGCCCCAGCTGTGTGCCTCCGTTGCGCAGTAGCCAAGTCTGATGCTGCACAGGAGCTGCTTGATAGCACCTCTCATTTTGTGCGCATAAGCTCACGCTACGTATATCCTGGCATAGGCCGAACTAAGCCACCGCAATTTTTAGGTGGCTCTTATCAGTATCTGACACGATACGTGAATGTGCCCTCGAATCGCTCGAGGCTAGATAGAAGGCTGCAAGGTTAAGTTTCTTTTACAAAACTTTATTAATGAATCCGGCTTCGACAAAGACCCGTGCGTTCTACCGTCTCTCCAGTGCTCAGCAAGACTGAACCTCTCAAAAAATTTCAGACTGTATGCTTCTAAAAACAACACCTTTAAATACTATTTTTTTGCGCAGACGAAACGACAAGTAGAATTTACTGCCCTCTGACCGCGTGCATGCTCGGAGCATTGGCTGTTTTGAATCAACTGTTCCCAACTCAATGTAGTCCTCTCCTGCTTGGACGGTGAAAACCCATCCGCAGTATTTCCTAAATAAAAAATTAAAAAAACTAAATAAATGCAGCACAAAGCTGAATACTTGACAGGTGTTGAAGGGAAGAATTCCTTCAACACGCTGTCCTTCAATTCCTTCAACACCAACGCACTGCACCACGCAGTACGAGTCTGACGCAAACGATTCCAACTGAGCGCTAGGACGTATGAAGCGCATTCGCTCCAGAGACGCACCAGCTCAAAGGCCCTGTCCCGGAGCACGAGCAGCTCCTTGGCTCGCTGCTCCAGCGACGCCTCCAGGCGGAGCAGAGTCTCGTCCCGGGAGAGCAGCTCCTCTCGCAGCTTGGACACCGTGCCCTGGTCCTCGGCCTGCGAGGAGGACCGACCGCTTCTTGTACCCGCTCCAAAATGAGACTACTAAAGGCTGCTTCGTACACTCACGACTGCTTACAACAGACTGCCTAAAAAACCTCTTGGGGTCTCTTTCGAGAGAACAGACTGGAGCCATCTATTGGGTGGCACTCCGCATCGTCCTTTTTTGCTTGGCCCGAAACACTTTTGACAATGTTATAAATGACCGTTTCGCAGTTCCAGGGTAACCTCGTAGATGGGGCCAGCATGCCATTAGAGATCGCAAGAACTCGGTCGTAAGCAAATGCAAGTGTGTGAAAGAGCAAAACAACACTGCTTCTAAAGTTGTTTTTTTTTTTTTTTATAACTTAAGATACAATTTAAATGAAATTTACATAGCTTATCTGCCATTGCAATCTGTCTACAAATATCTACTTCTAATTTTATATTTTATAAAGAAAGAACCCCACTTCCTCCTAAATATCTCTGGCTGGAATGGGAGCATTTAATAAGAAATAAAACAGGAGCTGAGAACTTGGCAAGAATAACCTTGAGGATGTTAAAAAAGAATCAGGTTTTACTTCATGCCACAAGTAAATAAAATAAAATAATAACGTAAAACAGAAGAAAAAAAATGAAACTGTTACAACCCGCTCAAATGACATGCACGAAAAAAAATTAAAAGGATTAAGAGGTGAAGTGAGAAGCCCAATGCTAACCTGCTTGGCTTCGAGAGCAGCGACCCTGTCTCGGGAGCTTGCAAGCGCATCCTTGAGCTTTTGCGTTTCTTCCTTGTACTGGGCAATCAGCTCCCCCGTACTGTGGTCCTGCACAAGGAGACAATTACCTGCTTTCAAGTTTCAAATCACTCTTCGGCACCAGCGTCAATAACAGCCACAAATTTCAACTTCACCGTGGAATCTTGAATTAGGAGCACACACGCAAGATTCACCAACTATTAAAGGAAACACGGAGAAACTTTCGGACTAAACGAAGCTCGAAATAGAGCAACGTGGCGCAGTGGTAATGAATGCGCGCTAGTTCATCGTTTCACGACCCTTCTGCATTAAAAATGTTGAGATTACCAGTTTCTCTCTCAACCTCCCCCACAGGATTAGCTTCCAGACGCAGCTACGGTAGTCACTAAAACATTGAGCTTACATTTTGAAAGAAGCCTACATTAATGGATGGACATTGCACATTGCCAGAAACGCTCGGCAGCTCACAGTCTGCGGCGCTTCGGTCAACCGCTCTAATAAACTGAAGCGTACAAATGCAAACTCCGTTTTCCTCACCTGGTCCGACTCCAACTTGGCAGCCTCCAGCTTTTCCCTGTACTCCCGGACTTGGCGCTCGAGGTCAGACATCTTCTGGCATTCCGCCTTTGCCGTGGTCTGCATCCACCAGAAGCGTGGTTGAAGCCACTCGAGAAATTACCACTAAGAAATCATTCTATTACTATTTTACTATTACTATAACGAGAGATTTCTTAATTGTACCGATTAGCTATGGGTATGGGTGTACATCTGGCACCGTGCCAAATAAAAATACAGAGTCCGAGGGTGCTGGAATGCCGAGCCTATTGCCGAATTAACCGCAAGTAAAACTCTTGACAACTCGTCATACAAGAGGGCTCATGATTTTGACTTAAATGTATGCTACAGTTTGTCTACAATGTCCACAAGCTCACTGGACATTATTAAACACCCAACCGAAATTAAAAGATAGAATTTGTATTCTTTTTTTCTCTATGAGGGATAACTATGTTTTGCTAATGCAAGACCACTCACATCGTTGTCGGAATGCAGGATTTCTTGTTCCTCTAGCCGGAACTGCAAGTCTTCCAACTTCCTGCAAGGACGGTACAACATGCCGTGTTTAGCCAAAAGGCAGAAGAGACATGCACCATCCAGATCAAAACAATTCTTTTCCATCCTCACTGACATCAGACAGTACGAGACCCATTCAGCAGACCATCGATTTCCTTTTAAGTGGCCAACACATGCCAAAACTATAGTCATGGTAAACCAGCTTGGATGTAATCTAAACAAATTGCCTGTCCAAAAAAAAAAAAACTAGAGAGACGAGAGAGAGAGATAATGTGACAAAGTTAAACAAACTTGCACGCCTGTTGCACGCCTGTTGTGGAATTTCAATTGTGCAGAATTTGACTCTCTTGCAGAGTGCTTGTTTTCGATCCTTTGTGCTACTTAGCAGTATAGGTATTCAACCAACCAGCCAAAAAATTTATTTATTTTGGTACAGCAAAACATGGTATTCATGCAATGTACATAGAGCAGAACCTCCTTAGTGAAGACCGATATACTAGTAAAAATATGAATTCAGTGAAGCAAACTTACAGCCTGCTTGTAATTACTGAACAGGCACTTTGGGGTGCCGACATATTGAAAATACCGATATAGCAAAAATTTCTGCCTGAAAAGCTGACTTTAAGAGTAAGGAGGTTCTACAGAGGCTCAGGCATAAACTAATAACATTATTTATTTCAGCCTTCTTTCTCAAAATCAACTAGAAAACGCGATCTTTAAGCAGGAATGACGTCCTTGTTTATATGGTCCCAACGTTGAGAATAATTCACCACAAAAGCAGTTTTCTCCCAGCAAAGCATAAGAATCACTAATACAAGAACTGATCAGCACCAATTGGCCGGTCAGTCAAGATGTCTGAAACCTTCCTGCTTCCTGCCAGAATCAAAACTGAACATTACCCTCTCCCTCAAAAAAAAATCTTTTTCGAAATCTCACAACAGTGTTGGAGGTTTCCAAGTTGACATCTACTCGCAAATATAATGAATGTATTAATCTATAGCAGCCCTTAAAAGCGTCGTCCAAACTTACGCCTGTGCTAACCGTGAACATGCAGCCAACTACTCATTCTGGGATGGTTAATGAGAAACAATGTTCAGCTTCGGCGCTCACAGATCCGAACGCACGGGCGACAACTGATCATGCCCAACCTTTGGAGGTCAGAGTTGAGTGCCGTGAGCTGTGCTCGCTCCTGCTCGTGCTCCTCCAAAAGTTGATGGAGAGAAGCAGCCCTCTGCTCCGTCTCTTCGACGTAGCGCTGGTGCTCCGCCCGCAGCGCCGCCATCTTCTGCTCTACCTGGGCCCACATGGGTTGAGGAAATCTAAGTCATCAATGACGCCACTCCAGAACGAGTCCATAGAAGGGCAGACAACACATCTTGTACAGATTCCCAACAAAGTATGCTACGTCAGTGGGGATGGCCACGTCGGCATAAAGGCGGCGGACGTTTCGCTAAGAGACCCGGTTTCTTCAGAGCACTGAAGATGTCTCTTAGCAAAACCATCAGCCGCAAAGCTTCCAGAACGTTCCTTTTCAGCTTAAAAAGGTGAGAAGTATCGGGAATATGAGAAAAAGTGGATCACATTCTTTTCACAACAGAAGTAAGCAATGCATCAATAAATGCTCGGTCTCAGCCCAAATGATTCACTAGCAGTTAAAACCGCATGCCAAAGTTTCAGAACTTACCGTTATCCAATTCAAAAATTATATGCGATTCTTGGATATTGTGAAAGAGAAAAAGACAGCCATCGAAGCTGGTAAATACAAAATGAATGATGTCCATTACAGTGAATGGACCACATTTTTCTCAATGAAAATTTTCAAAACTCACTCGTAACTTCGGAATGAAATAACAATAAGTTCACTCATAACCAGGGTGTCGAACCGGAACCAGACCGAAAACCAGAGCCGAACCGGTACTTTTTCCGGAACTGAACCCGAACCGTTATATTGTTATCGCGATGAACCCGAACCGGAACTGAACCGGAAAAAAATAACGGTTACCGGCTCATGTCAAAACGGTTCGGCCACGCGCTGTTGACAATGAATGTGCTATCAATGCCATTTGTTTTTTAAGTGCCGTCAACTGACACACACCTCGCTTACATATTTTTCTTCTCCACTCAGTCTTAGGAATATAAACACTGCATCCATGAATCTTGACAAACGCTGCATCCATGAATCTTGACATAGGAACCAGTATTGCGCTGGTCGCGGCTTGCACGGAAGAAAAAGAATTGGAAGGCTGTGCAAAAAAAAAAAATCGCGTCACGGGATTTCATTTTCCTACAATCTCGTAAATCCTAAATGCTGCTGTGTGCTCATTTCATAACACGTTTCTAGAACGTGATGTTGCAATTTTGTTTTTTTATTTTGATGTTGTTATTTTGATGTTATTTTGATTTTGTTATTTTGATGTTGCAATTTGTCATTTATAATTTCCGAACCGGTTCGCGCGTGCCCGAACCGGTTCACGGAACTGGTTCGCGGATCGAATTAATCGAACCGGAACAAGATATAATTTACCTGAACCTGAACCGTAACCGAACCCGTATTTTTTCGGGTTCGACACACTGCTCATAACTTATTAATGAAATAACAGTAACTTCTCAAGCTTTGGCATTTGGATCCAACCGCCAGCGCTACGCCTGGGTAAGACAAACACCCGGTACTTCACCCGGGGGTACGAATGATTCGAGAAACCCAATGAGGAGTGAATGGAAGCGCCGTACCTCTTCGACCTGGACGGCAGCCCTGGCGACCTCCGCCCTCTCAAGGTCGTGCTCCTTGAGAAGCTGCTCAATGTGCTCTTCTTTTTCCTTCAGAGCCACCTGAAACAGCGGCACAAGGCGGCGTCACGGACAAGCTCTTTCGGTTTGCAAAATGCCATGTCATGCCCTTCTGTACACAGCTGGCAGCTCCAAGTAACTAATTGCTATCGTTTGTTTCACCTTACGATGGACAACAGCAGATGCTACGGGCCATCAAAGGTAGGATCAGGAAATCTTAAACCACCTAATAACAACACTCGCTCTAAAAGTGCCATAAAACGAAGGGTCTCCTAAGAATACCATTTATAAAGATGCAAAAATGTGCGATTGCCATTGTGAAACATCATAGTTAGCCGACCAATAACCACACTTTCCTTTTTTAGCGCATGGGTAGCCGGTCATTGCTATCAGCACGTTGCAATACATACACCTTCTACATACCCAGAATTCAGCAGAGATTGGATTTTTGGAAACAATCTTTTCTAGACCTTACCTAGAGCTTTATAAATTCTGGAGATCAGTTGCACTAATTGGTTATTTGCGTGCCCTACGGGAAATTCAGATGGACTGAGCTTGCTAATGTATGATATGGCTATTATTTAAACGAGTGTGGTTCGACACTTTGAGGTTCTAGAGATAGAATCCTTAGAAGCAGAGCTAGGATAGAGTCACCTGCCGAGAGTTCCACTTACGAAGCCAGGATTGCCAATGTGAAGTAAACCTCAAAGCTCAAAAGACAGTAGTGCCCAAAAGAGGCAGTGGCATAAAATAAGGTGGTGGTGACGGTCCTTGTCAATATAAGAAAGACCAAACAAACAAGTCCCATTCTTAAGCTGTTTATTCAGATTGACAAAGAACAAAGGTATCAGTAAAACAAACATTGGAACTGCCGGAAGTTGGGTTAAAATTAGTATAGTGTGCATCGCCCCGTCAAAATGTCACAAAGTGAGAAACGTTTGGAGCTGCTGATTACTCCGAGTGCTGGGAAGCGATGAGAAAAAGCACGATTCCTCGAACCCAAAGCTTTGTTTCCAGCTAAGATTCAAAACTCAAGTCTATCCCAATAAAGGAAAAAAAAAGCCTTTATTCTGCTTCAACAAGTTCTGGGAGGTTGCAGTGTTATGTACAAAAGGAGCTAGTATAAACTTGGAGAAAATACAAGATTGTCACACACATTATTACATGAAGAGAAACTGCTAAACTGCTACGAAGTTCATGAGCACACTTGATCGAACACCTAGGTCAGGCCGATGTCACACGTTGTAAGTGATAGTCTTGCGCGAGATGATCGAGGGCAGTGACACTTTGTGCGTCATGAGAGAGTACATGTAGTTGACCTTCATTACCAGGTGGGCAGCAGACACCTGCAACACAGCACCCCAAGAAGCAAGCAATGGCCGTCAAAATGCTTCCGTCTCTCTCTCCCCGTCTACAACTGTCCATTCCAGACAAAGCTGTTCCCTAACAAAGTGGAGAAAGAGTTGCCCCAGACAAAGGCCCTCACTCAGACCTTTGACCACATCTAAGCTTGCAGGCACTATAATCGACTTTATTGGCTCAAAGCCATCGCATGGCTGAAGTAAACATTTGAATGTTTGTTTTAATATTTGCTAACAAAGCAAGATGGGTTTACCCAGGCAGTATTTCAACCAATTTGTCCCCCATTCTAGCATTTGCAAGCAGTGAGGTGGAACCTCAAGACTGGTATATGCCAACAACTTGCTCCCAAATGAGCAGGCATCTGGCTATAAGCCTGACCATAAAGTCTTTGAACTAAGCTTCTAACCACTACGAAGCCTCGAAAATAAGACTTTTTTGCCTTCTCCAGTGTTTGGGGAGCGAGCGACGAGCTCATTCGAGCGCTCCGTGCTCTACCTTTTCCTCGGTCGAGATGCTGCCATTCAAAGCAACGACTCGTTTGTGGAGGAGGGGTCTACAATGTCTTTTATTGGACACACTACTAAGACTAGACGCTCTTCTTTTCTTCACCACAGCTTGCAAAGGAGAGAGCCCTGTTTATTTGGAGCGGTGCAGCGGGCAGCGGTGCGCTTTCGCAGAAAGCCAAAGGGAGATGGCCGAGTAGCCGGCAAGGCCCGGTCCCGGTTCCAGACGTCCACCGGAGGGTTTCCGTCATAAAACCATCCGTGCCTGAGGTCACAAAGGGTCAAGAGGTCACCACTTTCCACTTGCGGGGTTGTCGACATCTTGGCGACCGCTGCATTTGCAAAGCCCTTCCCCGGCTTTCGGGAGCCTGACACAAAGAACCGGACCCAGCCAGTGATACTATTCATATCGGCTAGTCTAAGTAGGTGCTTTCAGCACTAACTTCGAACTCTCAGAATGAAAAAGAAGACATTCGGGAAACTTCACATTGGCAATCCAGAAGTAGCTTCCATGGTTCTATGCTCTTTTCTGCTTCACACAGAGACCTATGTGACACGCAATGAACCTTCAAAGCCAGCTATGGACCTCGAGAAAGTAAGCTGGCACCACCCACCTGCAAAGAGTTTTGTGACGCTACCATGGCTGAAGCAAGCGGTCTAGTAGACTTCTGTAAGGCAAGGAATCGCACGTTTATTTCGAGGCACGACGACTGCATCGACGTGAACCAATTCCCAAATAAAATCACAACCCTGCAAAGTCAATCTGGCCCGAAAAGTAAATTGCTACACTGTGCTACATTAATATAGTCACTATACCCAACCTTTAACAAATATTGGTAGATGTAATTGAATGTGTACAGGAATAACATGTTTTTCTTAACTTTTAATTCTCTGAAAGATCACTGCATATGACAAGACCAGTAATAGTTGAAAACAAAACATAGTTATTGTCATACAAAACAAACATAAAAAGCAAGGGGAGTGTGTGAGAGCAGCATGTAAGAAGAAAGAGATTACACAGCCAGGAGTTTCTTCTTCGTGCCAACCAAGCGTTAGAATCTAAACTAATGACAAAGTAGACACGCTACAATACTAGCAAAGCTAGCCTGCATGCTGAATTAAAGCTGAAACCTAAACACTACTGGCATGTAGCACCACAGTTCACCTGTATTAAAAACCAACCCTGCTAGCTGGACTGCTACCAGGCAGCAATAAAAAAGCCAACGATACTCAAATACCACCTACTTGCTAATATCGAGACTGAGCTGTCAATTCGACTGCCAGTTAATCCCACTGCATCTTTATCTCGAAAAAGATCTAACCTATACGCAATACATGCCTTCCCTACCACTGAAAAACAACAACAAGAGCTGTAATAAGAGGTGAGCAGAGCTCCATCCAGGGCTAGCACTACTGTGCACTCTAATGAAAAGGATTCATGCTGAGGAAGGAAGGGAAGGAAGGAAGGAAGGGACAGCTAGGAACAGAGGTGTCAATGCAAGCGCAAGCTCACTGCATCGGAGAGGTCGGCCACTTTTGTTCACACCAACTAATTGACTGACCAAAAAGTCAATCAATTATATGGTTGACCAATCAATAAACAATTCGATCAAAAGGTTAGTTGAATAACTGATTAACTGACCAATGAATCAATCCACTTGACTTTAATCAATAGATTGATTTATCAATCAATTATTCGATCAATTAAATCAAAGTGTTATCGTACTCCCCGACTATGGTGGCTCCAACTTCTCCGACGCAGTGGCCGGGGATCGTAATCAGGCGAGGGGCGGGGCATTACCTTGGCGGGGGAGGTTAGTGCAGCGACTCCCAGCCTTACCCCGGCTCTGGCGGAGGCCGAGCTCAGGGGAGCTGTGGAGGGACTCTTGGCTACCTGCACGCCTCGGCTGCGACGTGATGCGGGTCGTGCGCGTCGTGGTGGTCGTCGTCGTCGACGTGTGGCCGCCCTCGCGGGCCACCTTGTGCAGCGGCGCAAACAGGCCGTGCCGCGCCGGGCACCGGAAGTACCTGCGCCCGTCCCGGGACAGGACCCCCGCCGGTCAACACACACCACCTCCCCGGCCTCCCAAAGACTCCCACAAAGGACACCGGTTCCAACTGAAAACCTGCAGCCCTTTACGGCCCTTATTTCCGCCGGCTCGACTCATGGCTGCTGACAGCAAGGCAATCTGCTACTCGAGAATGCAGTTCATCACGGCAGCATGTTCAAACACTGCACATATCACAAACAAAGCTCTTTGGGCCTCACTAGTCAACAAGAATGTGTACAAAGTGCACACTGGCCCCTAGACATTGGCACTAAAAGCATTTATGCCATCCCCAACTGTCCCAAGCTATTCACTGTCAAATTTCCTATATTCGCCGACAAAGCGAAAACGGCAAGGCGTGTCTTTCCAACGCCCAGCCTCCAGCACGCGCTTCATGCCTTCCGCCTTACTTGGTCTGCGCGCACATGCTCAAGGTGCACGAGCATAGCCTTCACTAACGAAGCAGCCAGAAGGCAAGAAAGAGGCAAAAGAGAGAATGATAGTAGCTAAGACTGAAAAGCTTCCACTTTCGTGCATATAACACGTGTTGTGCTAGACCGACCAGCGGTCATCAAACTTCCGGCACTATGTCACAAAGGAAGGAAGAGGGGCGGGAAGGAGTGGGGCACGCACTTTTTGCCGGCGACAGAGCCGTCGTTCTTGCCCACGGGCTCGCGTCCCAGCTCCACGCCCGCCCACTGGCCCGTGGCGAACTCGGTGGGGCCCATGAAGCGCAGGGTGCCGGCCTTCATGCCCGACGAGGCGTTCACAATGACCCGGTCCCCCACGCGCAGGCCGCAGTCCGTCATGACGGTCGACGTGTGCATCGTCACCGCCCGGCGCACGACCTTGTGCTGCCCGTCGGAGAGCTCACGCGCGTTGTGGTCACCTGCGTGCGCCCGAAAAGCGCGCTTTCTCGTTTCGGGTTCCGTAACAGCCACTACTGCGACCGACGCCGGCACTACCGCAACGTGGAAAAAGTTAAGACTCAACGAACAGACGTGCACAGGCTACGTTCGGCAATGCAAGTAACTTCCTGCGCAATCCATACCCTGCTCCCTCTCTCGATGTTCCTTGCTAACGGATGTTTCCATAGCTTGTTTCTTCCCTCATTCCTATCTCTATTCTTGATGTACTGTTGCGGACAATACGAGCTGAAATGAAACAGTCCTTCGTGCTTCTTTGCTGTACCTGTCGGGTTTTGAGAGAGCTGTGGCCCGAACTAGGAATGGAATGCGAGGTTGAGGTCCCACACTACGGAGAGTTTGATAAATTGAGAAACAATAGAGCTCGTGAAGACCGGAGATGCTGAAAAAGCCGGATTGGGTGTTTCAGCTTGAGTTGTCTACATAAAGCTGTCGCAAGAGTGCCAATAAAACAATGCATGAAAAAACCGAGAAAAATAAGACACAAACTGTAATATCCCCGCGACGAACAAACGCATAAAAAGACGAAAATAATCCCTGGAGGAGGGGAACAAAGGACAAGCACAAATCTCCAAACGCAGCTAGGTGACTGGTGTGCGACCGAAAATCCGCTTGGTCCTGGTATAGAACCAGGGACCTCTCCATTTCCAGGGATTATTTTCGTCATTCTTGTCGAGCTCGCTTGCACCTTTGCATTAATTGCATTATCAGCATAAAAAGACCCCGTTAAATTTTTTTCCTTACCAAGATGCCAATCACGGAAGTTTCTTAAATGCACTTGTGGCTTAGGAAGAAGGAACAGACAGATAAGGATTTACGTTCCAAACCAACAAAGAACAGACATCCCAGAGAAAGACCGAAATTAGGGATATTTGATAGATGGGGCCAGCTTATTAAACATAAACGTCCATACATGGAGAGATTTTAACGCATGTACCGTCCGACGTGTCAAAATCTGCCTTTGCGTGCATGTTTTCACTCGCTGAAGCTGGCCCCCATCGGTGAAATATCCCTAGTTCCCAGTCAGAGCCCATTCTATGGGGACGGGGAAAACAGGAAAGGAGCAGAGTCAACACCTCCCAGGTTAATCAAGTCCATAGCGCTGAATTCTATACGTCACCTACCGGAGACTTTTAGAGAATACAGCACTACAGCCTTATTATCTCTAGAAGGTGATGGGCAGGGTAGGACCAGAGGGAGGGAGGAGGAGGGCGCCACCTGTGTCTTTCCGGGGGCAACCAGGGTCGCCGTGGTACTGGTGCCATTGGCGCCGGGTCCCGGGAAGCGGGAGAGCCGCTCGGGGCGTGCAAAGACGCCCCTCCTGGGCTCGCACTGGAAGTAGCGGACACCGTTGACCGAGCCGTCGTTCTTGCCCACGGGCTCGTCGAGCACGACGCCCGCCCAGTCGCCCGACGAGAACTGCGTCTCGCCCAGGAACTGGATGTAGCCCGGCTTGGTGCCATTCACCCACACCCGGTCGCCAATGATGAAGTCATCTGCCGAGCCATTGTTGAACGGGCCGCCCGTCTCTGCAACACACGGGGACGAGGTTCGTGCAGCAGTTCTCTACGCGGTCCGGTACGTTGCCTGGAACACGTCTCCGACCGGCGTGCTTAGCATCCTATACCGGCCGCGCGTCCAAAGTCGTCCCAAATTGGCGACGGATTGTGCCACGGCAAATGGCACATTGTGCCGTTAGATGCCACTATCCCGGTGGTTGGTTGTAGAAGCTACGGAACAAAAACCAAAGAATGCAGACGCTGCTGTGACTGCAGTGTCCCAACTCGTGGCTGTCGAAGGTTCCGCAAACTATCGAGCCGGAGGGCGCCCTACGAGAGAACGGTCTTCCACCGGTGTACCACTACAGGGATTGCGGCAGGCAACAGCAGGATAGTTCAATGACGTCGTCGGGCGGACGTCGAGGAACCACCAATATGGACGCGGTATTGAATGAGTCGCAGATGCAGTCGAGACGCTGTAGTTCCGGTTAAACAATTACAGGTTTTTCTTTTCTGTGTTGCAGACGGCTGGAAGTTTACCTGAACGGTAGCAGTGGTCATACCCTGGTGAAAGTGTAGGGCCTTATTCGAAGCTACACACAACTTTTGGGAGGTTTTCAGTAAGAGGATGGAGTGTCTTACTGACTAAAGAAGTTGCTTGTCTTCACGCTTTTGCGGCCCTGTGGGGCGAGTGCGCGCTCTCTCTCTCTCTCTCTCCCCTTTTTCATAAAAGCTTTTAGATTTCTTGCACTATTTCAATCCAGGTGACACTACAACTTGAAAATTTTCCAATTCATCATCACTGTTGGTGTTGCTCTCAAACAAGTCTCTTCCGAATAACGCTAGCATGTGCAAAGGAAATACCAGCATACTATGACCCTCAGCTAAAACACGTGCAAACTAAAAAAAACAAAAAAAGCTTAAGTTTTAGAGCTACTAAACATTCAGGCAATATATGTTCATCAAACTGCAAAGAAAACTGACACATGTGCAGGTCGTGAGTTTTCAGAGACTGCCTTCATTTCAGAGACATTAATTTCAAGATTAAACTGCCTCGACTTTTTTTTGTTCTTATATAATTTAAAGAAATTATTATTTGCACACGTATGCATAGTCTTCTCATATATTTGTCAAATTGCACCTTCCCTCTGCTCGCATCCCAAACCGTAGAGGTGAGAAAGCCAGCATTTGGGAAAGTCTGCCCAACAATTCCCGACTCTCAAACCTTCCGGTTTAAGTTAAGATCACACTGAACAACTTCAGATATGTCCTTGTTGTCTTCCAGCTATAAACAAAGTTAGTCTCTAAAGTAAATCTTCGAAGTTGCTTTAAACAGCCCCGCACCAGTCATGGACATCGCACAGCCTAATGCTATATATATCGTCTTAAAAGGTCCACCTCCCACGATCGCGGCATGATTGACGATAGGACGCATCGAACCCTAGCCATATCGAGCCAGTCTGACTTTTCCGCGTAACGAAGAAGCTCAGCGGGGATCACGAAGCGACATCCTCAAAAGGCACGCCTAAAGTGGTAGCTTCGCCCGGAGAATCCTCTCCCTCCCCACGAACAACTCGCTCGCCAGCCTTCGCGAATCGCCTCGCTCGCTTCCCACACACGCGAGCGCGGGCACGGTCGCCGCAAAAATCGCCAACGCAGCCCGAAACGAAGCCGGAGGGACGATAAAGCAACGTCCCCCGCACATTCGCACAATAACATGCTTGCCGTAAAACCTAGACCCACACGTCCAATCGGGAAGACAAACCGATGCGCCTGAGCAGACGACCGCGTCGCGTCGTCTGCTCAGCAAAACCTGCTCTCAACGTTCTTTTTTTTTTTTTAATTTGGGCGATACGTTTGGCGCGTCCCACGGCCAAATAGGTATGAGACCATGTGCATCCTTCCAAACCATAAGTTGGCTCGGAGATTAAAAATAATATATATACCTGGAATGAGCCGAATATTTAGGTGAAAGAATGCCGCAGCCGCGTGTAACACGGGCTTGATAACCTCCCCTAGTACAAGGCGGGCACGGCCACGTAACAAAGTATCACCAAGATCCACCCCTCTCTATTTTCAAAGTAAATCCATCAAATCCGTGTGGCACAGGCGTCACTTCACAATCACCGCAAATTTCGCGCACGACGAAGACGACGACGACTGGCCAAAAACGACCGGATCAGACCGAAACCGAAACCGATCGCACACATCGAGCGCGCGTAGCAGACGACGACGGGGGCTCCGGCGAGGATGAGCAGACGACGCACCTCGAAATCCGAAAAGGGGGCTTGGAGACGGCATGGTGGCGACGTCGTCGTTCTGCGCCGTCTTCGGCAAGAAACCACTGAATGCAGGCTCGAACTGGGTGTCGCGGCATTTTATATCGACCTTCGCACGATTCGCGGGGAAGGAGGGAAAGAGCCCAACTCTCTTAAAACAAAGAAGAAGAGAGGAGGAGCTCGGGGTTTCGAAAACAGATCTAGGAAAGGGAAAATTGCAAAAAGCAAGACGCCCACGTCATCCGTCACGTGGCCTTCGTGCGACGAAGCACACGGGGCCCCTTCGTACGAGGCGGGGGGAAAAAAGGCCATTTTAGGCAAGCATGTGCCGGCGAAACGAGCCCTCGCGCGCGACGTCGGCCACGGCACCTTGGGCCGTCCCACGTACGACTCCGAACCGGCCTCCAACGGCACGCCGCTGGTTTTGCCGACGCGATCGGCTACCACGCCGTGAAGAATGGATTCGCACGGCGGCGGCCCTGAGGTGCAGCGGGACACGTTGTGCCCCCGGGCGAACGCCGGTTCGTCTTCGAGGCAAATCCACACCACCTATACAAGAAAAGGCCTACGCCTTTCCCCTAAACGTCATCACTAGTGATCCACGGAGCGTCGCCTAGCTTGCGTCAGCATCGCCGCCGGCGTGCCTCGCGGCGTCTCACAACGAAGGAGACGCTAGCACGACTCTCATTGAGCTCCAGCGCGTTTCCCGCTGGGAAAGGGTCGGAGATCCACGAACAATGACGTCAATGCGCAGGCCTTGTCTTCTAAGAGGTATTGTCCCCTCCCGCTGCTGCCCGCTGGTCTTCAACCATGGCCCCATTGCAGAGGAGCGAACGGGTTGCCCCTCCCAGCGATCCCGGCCCACGGACGCGTTTCGCTTCTTCGCATATTTTGCTATCCATCAAAGAGAACGTATTGTCCTCCGGAATCCGGCAGGAGAGAGGGCGGCCTTCGAAAGGCCCTCCCCGGGCTGATCCGAGCCTCTCAAGGAGACTCCGAGTCTTCGGAGCGAGAGACAGGCCAGACCGAGGCACGGAGAGTCGATACGGCGGCGTCGCTCGCACCTTGCCCTTCGCAAGCGAGCCGTCTAGACCCGCCGTTCTCGAGCGGTAATAAGTCACCGAGATCACGAGTGCCTGGCACGAACATACATCCTTCCCAGACGACGTCAGCGCAAGTGTGCAACACGTACCCCGCTGCAAACTTAGGAAAGTACAAGTAGGCTGTAACTGATAGCCTGCTGGTTTGTCCCCGTGCGCACGCGGCAGCAGAGACCGTTTCCGCAGCCCGCTAAGCACTCGCATAGAGCTCCGTAATCCGCCACAAGACCCTGAACTATGCAGACAAGGCTGGCGGCGCGCACTGCGCACGCTGCGGCGTTTTTTTTTTTTTTACGGATACCGTAGCGGAGGAGAAAACGATCTACTACAAGTCCCTAGTAACGAGGGGCCAGTTCATACATACGGGGGATAGCTACGGTCTCGGCCAAAGTTTGCCTCAAACGAAAAAAAGAAAAAAAAGGGGGCTTTCTTCGATTTACGTTTTTGGTGTTGGAAACAGCAGGACCGGACGAGCCAGTATTATAGCAATATGACAGCAGTCGGACTTCTTTGCACAAGCCACCGACGTCGGGGGCTCAAGGTTTCGTTGTATTTTTCGTTTTCCTTCCGTCTTACAAACCATCTCATGGAGTCCGAGAGCAGCCGACGCTGGAAGCCGATGGGCCTAATCGAGCAATAGAAAATAAGCTGGACTCAGCAAACTTCCAACGCTAACCAAGAAAAAAAAACTTGTTAGCATTTTTTTTTTCTGTGCATGTCGGCAAAAACGAGTGATGAGCAGTGGAAAAACCGAAGCCACGGAATAAAATGGCTGAATTTGTGTTAGTTATAAGCGGCAATAGCGGAGATAGCGTACCCTACATACCTCAAGCGTAACTTATTTATACTTTAGTATACCCGTTTTCACCTCCAGAAAATGGAAGTCTCGCGCATTGTTCATACGCCGCGCGAAGCAGTTCTTACGAGATTTGGTTGTCGGAGGAACAAGCGATGCTTTTGCCGTTTCGAACGTGTACGTCTTGATAAGACAACACATATCTAATCTAAAATGCAAACCGTAATTCTCTACATAAAGGGGGAAATTAGTAACACTCCGCAAGGAGTCGGACATTTTCCACATAGTAAGCTGTTGAAGCTGTACAGCGGTCGACTTGGCACGCTATCCAATCCCTTTGACAACAACCGGACTCTAACCAGTCTCCAATGAGTGAAAAACCACCGAGAAAAGCCAGGACGAAGAGAAAGGAACCCTGACCCGTTGAAGCGCGCCGCCCGCTCGCCCGCCAACGCGATTCCCCAAAGACGCCGAATAGCGGCAACGCCCGCCCGCGCAACGGCAATGAAAAGCCAGCCGCCGCGATTTCTCGGCAAGTCGAAGCGGTCACGTACCAATAGGTAGGAAACAAGGCATTCGAATTTGTTTTTCATCATAGAGCGTACTTAATGCGGGTAGAATTTGAGGGAGACGAAGGGGACGTTGAACACGGAGCTCTGGTTGGAATGACTCGTGGGTGTAGACGCAAAGCCAGCTTCCTTCGTCGCTCACTCACCGTTCGAACGCTGGACGCCGGTGTTTGGCGTTCGAACGCGTTCGAAGAGCGAGTAGAGACGAAGGAAGCTGGCTTGGCGTCTACAGCAACGAGTCATTCCAACCAGAGCTCCGTGTTCTCACGTCCCCTCTCGTCTCCCTTAAATTCTACACGCATTACCGATATTCACACGAATTATTGCCACGGAAGCTTTGTCACACACAATCTTAATCCGTCATCCGAAAAAAAAAAAAAAAGGCGACCTCTAAGTGCGTGATTCAACATATGAGCACAACCTGTTCAATGGTTCTGTGTAATCAGTGCGCAGTATAAGCTGCAACTTTTCCATCGGTACTTGGTTACGCTGCTATTGATTTCATTCCCCCCCCCCCCTAGAATCCAGGCATATTAATTAAATCTAGACTAACGAATTGTGGCGAATTATAAAAAAAGATTTCTACACAGCAAGTTTTGTACTTCCGTTTATGTAGCCACCGTAAAATCTATTCAAAAGCTTTAGTCATAGAGCAATAATAAGTTTACATTTATACAAGCTGGTCTTGGTAAGACGTGCATTTATGTGGCCCACCTTCCTGCTTCCAATCGCCCATCTTTCCTCCGGCCAGATGGATGGAAAAGACGACATCTAGACGACGGATAACCAGCCCATATGCTGTTGCAAGGAGCAAGTCGCCAAAAAAAAAAAAATACACGCGTCCGTTTTTTTTTTTTGTACGTTGTGACAGCCTATGATTATCCGTTGTCAAGATGTCGTCTCGAAGTCGCGAATGCAGCACTACAAGCAAACCAATGACTACCTTATCTCTTTGCATGAACGTAGCTCGAGGTTCTCTTTCCCAGCACTGCTCTTTTACGATCAGGGGTCTAACTATAAAAGCAACAACCAAAGAAGGCCGACCTACAATAGTGAGCAAAGTGTTGGAGACCATCGGGCCAACCGAGACGCTCTCGTCACACGTCAGCCGTTTCTCCTAACACGCCGGTGCAAAGCAGTGAGGCCTGACGCGCTCGCGCGCCGGATTTTATCGAGCGCTGGTGCAAACTTCAAAGCGCGAGAAACCGGACAACTCTCGAGACATTATTCGTCATTTTCGAATATTCCCAACGCTGGAGTATTTCGAACGGTGAAAGTGTGCTCCGAATTTAATAGCAGACACAATTACCTAAAACATTCGCACACAATCCGTGTGAAAAATCCGGCGCAGCCAACAGCAGCTTCGGAACAAAGCCGACGCGTTTCTCCGCCGCCATGATGACTTTCGTTTTAGGGTCCCTCAAATCAATACCCCCTTAAAAGACACAACCTGCACTCTCTTTTTTTCTTCCCCCCTTCCCCAAATGTCAGTAAAGGGAAAGATGGATGGATACGGATGAACCCTTTTAATCGGGCGGGTTGCGCCACCTAACCCTAAGCTTCTAAACCCAACAATATCTCCGATTCAATTCTGACTAAATGAAGAAGTGCAAAGAATCTGATATCGCCGCTAAGCACAAGCATTTCTCTACTATTCTCCACAACCGATAGGTGCACTCCGACGGTGATGCCTCTTCGCAACCTGGTGACGCACTTTTTGCCCATTGAAGGGAAAATAATACCAAATATTATTCTTGCCGCGGCTCATGCCACCAGTCTAATCACCGGTGATCTGCCGCTTTCCCAACATCAATTGTCCGTAGTCATCTTTAAAGCGCTCGTACTAAGTCGGTATCACCTCGAGGAACTGCAGGGTGAATCCCTTTACGGTAAAGTGCCCAGCCGTCTCCTTTTCCCTCCCCACATGCTCCGCACACTGTATCTGTGTCCCGATATTTCGCTCCGTACTCTCTAGCTAGTCCGCAACCCCCTGTCCTGGCCTCAAACAACATCTATAGCTTCCCCTCGAATAATCGCAAATTCTTTCCATCGCAATCTCCATCTTATATTTTCTGTAAGTCCCCAGAGCCGATCTCGTCTGCATACCCGCTTCTCATATTTTCCTCTCCGCTGCTGTAACTCTCTCCTTAAATGCCATTTCAATCAATCAATCAATCAATCAATCAATAATTTTATTTACATCATCAGATAGTGATGTGGGCTGCAGAGGCAAAAAGTCAACAGTTTTGACTTGACAAGGCCTCTGCAGCCTTACAATTGGCATACGGTGACAAACAACAGCAACCAGGGAAAAACAAACAAACAGCGACATGAAAAAAAAAAAAAAAACATTTATATGCTTTATTTGCTGCTAGAGGAAGGCTTTGACCCTATACACAAAGAACGAAAGAAACGACAGCATCTAGTGACTGGATGTATACAGGAAACAAAAATATATAAAATATAAAAAAACGGATGTATTTACAGCTCACAAAGACAATTTACTTTTTATTTGTGAAAACAAAGTTCTCGAATTTCATTTAGATGTAGGTTTTCAATATTTGACAAATTTTGTTTTTCAACTTTATTTAGGACCAACGGAAGATTATAGCTTAACATTTGAAACCCATAATTCGTGCGATTTAATGGAATTTTCCAGCGCTCCCTTTCCCTAACGTCATAAGGTTTAGAAATCGGAGTTAAATTTGAAATACAAGTAAAAAAAGGTTCATTACATCGGAGGGTGGATCTATATCGTGTGAGGAGAGTATACTCATATGAATCCAGAATGGATGTTAGATTCAGCTCTTTAAATAAAGGAGGAGTGTGTGTGTCAAAAGACACATTTCGTATTATGCGAACAGCCTTTTTTTGAAGAATATGTAATTTATTTAGGTTGGACTGGCTTGTAGTGCTCCACACCAAGCTACAGTAATTTAAAAGAGGTTCGAAAAGAGCTTTATATATAAGCAATTTTATACGACAAGGCAGTATATCTTTAAACTGGTACAATTTTCCCAACACTTTTGAAAGTTTTTTAGCTATATTGATAATATGATCATTCCAAGACATGTGGTTGTTAAAATAAACTCCAAGCGTTTTCACATTTTGAACGAGTTCAATTTGAGAGAAGCCAAGAACAATATTAAAATTGAAACTAACATTTCTATTCTTAGGTCGGAAAAGGACCGCCTTACTTTTGCTCATATTAATTTCTAACGAATTTACTACACTCCATTCATATAACTTTTGTAGTGTTGTGTTAGTTTCAAACACCAGTTCCTGTATTTCAGTGCCTGAAAAAAATAAGCTAGTATCATCGGCATAAATGATAAAAGAGGGGGTGCTACTGATGTTAACGATATCATTTATGTACAGATTAAATAAAAGAGGACCTAAGATGCTACCTTGTGGTACTCCAGATCTGATAGGTTGAACGGTAGAGTTTTTACCATTTATTACAACACATTGCCGCCGAAAATTAAGATATGATTTTATAATATCGAGTGTTACGCCACGGACTCCATAATATTCGAGCTTTTTTATGAGAGTAATATGATCGATACGGTCAAACGCTTTAGAATAATCTATAAAAACACCTAAAATTAATTTTTTTCTTCGAAAGACTTCAAAATTAGCTCCTTTTGTTGTAACAATGCCAATTCCGTTGATCGGCCTTTGCGAAAACCGAACTGAGAGTCTGTAATTATTCCAAATTTTTTACAAAAACTTGTTAATCTATTATGAATGATTTTTTCAAGGCATTTAGAAAACACAGGTAATATTGATATAGGTCTATAATTTGAAAAGTCGTTTTTGTTTCCACCTTTAAACAAAACAATAACTTTTGCAATCTGCATTTTTATAGGAAATACACCACTAGACAATGAGGCATTCATAATATGTGTTAAAACTGGTGCCAAGACATCTAATACATACTTAATTGGTTTGATCTGGAAATCATCTATATCAGAGGAGTTACTGTTTTTAAATGATAACATCGTGGAAAACACTTCTTGTTCGTCTGTTGGAAAGAAAAAAGCATTGTGTTGATTTCTAGGTTTCATAAAGGACATTGATAACGGACTATGTATGCTACTTACAAGATTTATTAGATACATGTTAAAAGCTTCTGCGAGAGCTTTTCCTTGCAATGTTACACCATCTTTAGTTATTTCTTGTACAGCTGACTCAAAGGGACCATGTTTTAACACTTGATTTAACTGTTTCCATACCAGATCTGTTCTCTTCATACATGTCTCATTAAATAAATTATGAAAATATATTTGTTTAGACTGGCGAAGAACCTTATTCACTGTATTTCTGCATTTTTTGAAAAGAGCAAGATCTTCTGGAGTTCTTGTTTTAATAAACGTACTATACAGTTTATTTTTTTATTAATCAATTTTAAGCACTTTTTAGTTACCCATGGCTTGCGGTTCTTTTTAGCTTGTTTTAATTGCCTATAAGGAAAAGAATTTTCATATATCTTCTTAAAAATATCTAAAAATTTATTATACGCTTCATCAGCAGATGTAGCGGAAAAAACCGAGTCCCAATTTGTATTTGAAATAGTTTCACGAAACTTTTCTAACGTGGCGGAATTTATGCTTCGGATCCTAATAGTCCTTCCGTTTTCATTCTCAAACTCATTTTTCCGGTTCGTTATATTATTTATCAACATGAATATGGGTAGATGATCACTTAAACTATATTCCAGAACACCAGCACTAACAGAACTTACTTCTTGATTCGTCACAAACACATCAAGCAATGTGGACGATGAGGATGTGACACGAGTGGGAGAATTTATAAAATTACAAAAGTTATTTGATGTAAGTAGAATAAGATCTATTGACCTGATTGACCTGATCTGCGTCTCCACAATTGTCCAAAAATATCGCCCAGAGTTTTTTTCGTTCGCTTCCTCCACTTTGTATCGACGCCCGTCACGTACAAATAGCCTCTCCGCGCCCTTCATTCCTGCACGCTGTCTCTTAGCATCTCCTCAAGTGCCATCTTATACCCAGCCACACGGGCAACTCGAACGCCATTTACAACGAATGACATTTGTGTGATCGGCGAATCAGCTCGCAATCTGTCGCGCGTGGAATGCGCCACGCCCGGAGTGTCGCGCGCTGACTGGCCGTCCGCTCAAATGTCATTCGTTGTAAATGGCGTTCGAGTTGCCCGTGTGGCACGGGTATTACTAGTAGCTTCCCTGCCCTCAAAGAATGACCATCCCACACCACCTTGTACCCCTTGTTTCGGCGTTTCCCCGTGCGCTCCCAACGCCAGCCTACCCACGCCGCGTTGCTTGCCTGGACATCAGATTTCATACACAGGACTGCCCTGCCAAAAGTTGAACTCGGCACCATAACTCCTTTCCAAATTCCTCTCGCCACCTCATAATTTCACGAAGCTCTATTCTTCATTACAGCTGCACTCCTGTTGCCCTTGTCAGTTAGGCAATTTTCATGCTCACCGAGACAATCGGCACTGTCATTAATCCCATACCCCTAGGTTCTTATCTCCTCTCTTAACTAGGAATTCTTGTATTTCAAGTTATTCCTTCTCGTCATCATTAAAAATCATGACTGCTGACTTCTTCCTACTTAATTCTCGACCTTCCTTGGTGGATTCACGTGCGTCTTGCAGCGTCTCAGAAGAAGCTCAGAACGCGGCGTCGCCAAGACAAACGCGTTTGCCGCTCTGTCTCAGAAGCTCTGAAGCTCAGAGTTGGCGCAAACGCGTTTGCGCCAACTCTCGTTCAGCGCCTTTGCCGCCTGGGGCGGATCGGGGATCCACTAGCGATGACGTCATGCGCAGCCCTTGAAGCCCCCGAGTAACGAAGGCGCCCATGGCTCACCGGACTTGTCGTTGAGCGCCGACAGGGACGAGGCCGCCGACAGCGGGGTCCTGGCCCCGGATCCTCCGCTGCCCAGCGGAGAGGGCCTGGCCGAAGACCCCGGGGGCGCCGGCCCGGGGCCCGAGGTCAGCGTAGTCGGACGACGCAGCTTGCTCGGAGGACGCAGACCCGTCGGGGCGCGCTGCCGCCGCCGCCGCCAGCTCCTGCGCCACTCATGACGCGGACCTGCGCACAATGGTAAACACGATCATGTTTATGACGTCACGCCGAGTAGGTGGCGCAAGTAGCCTCCAGATTCAAATGGTTCACAGAACTCATCTATCCGTCCATGCAACAGCAGATGTGCATTGGCGCCGCCATAACCGACCTCCAGTTTGTTTCCTCTTCTTAGTCCGTTTAGTTCACATCGTCATTAACACCATGTTATTGCCATTTAGATTCTACCGCGTCCTTCCTCGAGCGTTTGTGGTGGGCTCGTCAATACCCGCTTAAGTGGCTAGGGCAACCCGCTAAGGGAAAGCCAGCAATGGCGGCTGTAATCGTTTAGCGTAAAGCGTTTATACGCGCAGATGCTTCGCACTCGCAAAAACGAATTGCTGCGCATGCGTGAAGTCCACAGCACCTGCGGGCGCCCTTGTTGACAAACGACGTGTTATGCAGCCTGCGATAAACGAGAGCTTCGGAAGGGCCGCGTCAAAAGCTCTACAATCGACAATCGGTCGAAACATCAGCGCTCGCTTGTAGCCAAGAGGCGTGCGCCATAGCTCCTTCCATCCTACGAGGGAGGCGAGGCGTTGGCTTCGCGCCTCGATCACCGGGGAGCAGGACCGCGGGCGCAAAGCTGCGCTCCGACAACAAACCGAAACCTATAGAAATCCGTTCAAACTGAGTGTTTCCTCAGAACGCCGTAAAATGATGTCCCTGCCTTATATACTTCTAAAAAGAGTTGATTTAGTGGGTTTCAATGATGCTTACCAATTTTCTCAGTGGAACCATATGTTTATTTTCACTAATTGAACAAATCATTAGTAAACTCTAGTTAATTATCTCGCTAATTAGTATATTTTTGCGATCCTTGACGTCCGCCAAGACCGGTAGTTGGTTCCCGCAGAGAGTTTCTTTTTATCTCGAACAGCATATTGTTTCTAGAATTCTTTAAAGCTGTCGCAGAAACACCCGACGACCACGGGATGTCAGGTTTCTATCGCCTGTTCTTTGATTACAGAATATTCCTAATCGTCAAAAGTCATTTCGCGTGCCGTCCAGCGGGTCTCCCTCCGTCCTATCGCGTCTCCTCGCGGATTTCCCTCGTCCAACTCGCGGTGGACAAAACAAACCGCAGGGCCTTGAAGGTATACACGTCCCACGGCACCTCACGATCTCCTACTTTTTGCAGCCCCAAATCACCGTATCCTTCGGCTGGGCCCGTGAATTCAGGCGCGCGCCGGGGCGAGCTCAGCCGACAAGCTCCGGCCCACGCTCGAGTTTTCGCCCAGGTATCACGCGTCCTATACACACGCATAGCTCGCAGCAATCTACTCCGTTTCAGCCTAACTTGGCAAACGGCCACAGCCCAGTCAGCCGGCCAACCAGAGCGTCGAAGCGAGAAGGGGGAGGATCAGTCGGAGTCTTCTCCTCCCGTGGAAAGCTGTCACGTGCTTTGATTCGCCGTTCTGATTGGCTCGAGGCGACCGCAATGTCCGCTCTTTGTCGACTGACGCTGAAACGGAGGCGGGCCCAGCCCCCCACCGACGTCCTCGGGGCCCGGGCGACCTTGAGGCGTGTCCACCCAAACGCAGCCACGCAGCATCATCCCAAACAAAACAGCTGTAGTCTGCGGACGCGCTAACGAGAAGCGACGGATTGAACGACAAGCGCGGCTGTTCGTGTTGCGTGTTGGCTGGCGACATCTTGGACGCTGCTGAGCAGCGCGTGCATGTCACGCCATTCGAGATTGCCCGCTCTTGGCAGACGAGAAAAAGGGAGTCAGTTCCGAGCGTGCGCTGTGAGGGGTAGAAGGAGAAGCGCTCAAATTTAAAATCGACCAAAAAAGAAAACGCGAGAACATTTACGTGCAGTTTTTTTTTTTCAGACATTCGCGTGCGTGAAAATACGTGATGTTGGACTGCGCAGTAAATATTTATTTACTTTCTACAGAGTTTCTACAGAAAATTGTGAAAATGCACCTACTTTTCAATCCCTAGGCTCGTTCATAACTTTTTGGCCGCCTTTTTCTGTGGACTTTCTATAGAACTTAGTGTGTAGGGATTGGGTAGAAATTTTATAGAAAACGGATAGAGATTTTAACACCACTCTTTCCCCTTTCTAACACCAACAAATCAATTTTCCGAGAAAAAATTTTTGAATTCTGAATATTAATATTAGGTTTGTCAGGACACATCCATGGAAACATGGACTCGACACTTGCCGTGTGCACATACGCAGATATCACAAATACACACGCTACGGACTGCTCATATTACACTAGTAATTCAGTATTGTTAACTGCTCCACCGCTGAAAGGCAATACTCGGACAAGGACCACTCTAGAAGATAAATGAATTAAAAATATGCTGTTTTATTTTCTTTTTGCACGTAATTTATACGAAATGTGGTTTAAAATGGTTGATAAACCACATTTCCAACTTTAATGTAAAGCATTGCAAAAAGCAATAATTATTTGACTAAAAAAAAAAGTTTTTGCAAAGAGGTTTTAACTGGGTGTGATGTCGCTTCTCCACACTGGTTCCTATTATCCTATCGATTCTAGTCTATAGAAATATGGTATTATATCGACACGCGGTAATAGATGATTCTATAGCACTTTTATCGTCTTTGCTCTATAGACTTCGGTTGCAAGAAAACCTATAGAAAGTATAGTGAAAATTGTCGATACGACGTGACTGGATAGGAAGTTGGAAGAGTCGTTAAAATGTGGATACAATTTCTATCTCCTATATATATATATATATATATTATTTTTCTTTTTTTTTTTAGGCGTGTGCCATGTTACGTTGTTCCGTCTCGAGCACTGAATACAAAAGCAGGTGGACTGCCGAGAGTCTCAAGACACCCAAAACTCAATTCGCCACAACCGAACCAATCCGCTGGCACTTTGACACAAATATGTAAATTAAAAAAATTATTAAATAATATTATAAAATAAACACGGACCCCAGGGCGTTGTAGCTCGTTATCAAGAAGACGAATGACTCGTTTACCCTTTCCCATTTTTGGAGAGAGAGAGATGGGGGTCCTATTCCAAGTTTGAAAGCGACAGCGGAGCTGGGCTTTGTCTCGCAGTGGCGGCGCGCCGGATGCAGCGCCGCGTTCATCGCCGAGCAATTCGAAAGCCACTCGTCTTCCTGGACGCGTCCGTCGAGCGCCATTGTTTCTCCGAGCACGCGCTCCTGATGACGATAATGCGCGTGCACCGGGAACAAGGCCGCCGGAGCGTTGACCCGTCGCGAGCCAGGCGGCGAGAAGCGCGGAAGCGGCCACGCCGGACAGACGCCGGACACTCGTATCACATCGGGTCACCCCACGCACCTTCACAAAGAACGGACGGAAGATCGCTTATTTTATTCATTCGAAGACACAGCGGTTCACATATGTCGGCCACAGCAGGCATATTTTAGTTCTGTTTCTAGCACGTCGTATGGTACCCACGAACACTATACGTCGCGACAGACGTAGTCGCATTAGCCAAACTGTCAAATGAACGAAGGGTAACAATTTCGTCGCGTTCTTTCGTTCGTGCAAGAATAAATTGACTTCCGTCCGAAATGGAGCGCAACTCGCACCCTGGCGATTGGTGGCCGCTGAAAAAGAATCCGCCTGGTCCGGGATTCGATCCCGGGACCTCTTCGTGACTAGCGGAGAGCTCCACCAACTGAGCTACCCATAGACCAAACGGAGACTCGATCGTAGCCCCCGAAAGAATGAGATCATACGTTAATGATCGCAACTCGCGCCTAGAGCTCCATTTCAGGTAGAACTCCATATATTATCCCATGCATCTTCGCCACTTTGGGCACTAAAAACCATTACATTTCATTTATTTTGTCTCGCAGATTATGAATCGCGGAGGGGGCAGAGAAAAAGGCACGGTGCCTGCAGCAGCGCCAATGCCCCCTTCGGTACAACAGCGCAAAAATACATCTAAGCTCACCAAAAACAACATAAAAACAATCGACAGTGATGCATCAAAAAGATGCAAAGAATCAAAATACCGACGTGGAATTCATTCCCTTCGGTAATTGCCTGCTCGGAAATACGAAAAATCGCCACAACGCAGCGCGTGTGGCAACCCTTCTTCTGGCTGCGCAGCATAGCGCGAACACGACACGGCTAATTAGGCTCAGGGCGAGCACTAGGGAACACGAAATTCTACCGTCTAAGTTTTGCGCCGTGGATGAGAAAATTCCACCGTGTAACATTAATTTTGACGGCAGTCTTTCAGATACGAGAGAGAAAAACAACAACAACAACAAAACAATACCGCGGGATCGTTCCTTCGACTGGCTGAGAGACGACATTTCTTGCGAACAAAGAACGAGTGACGAGTTCCAGTGACGTGTTGACCGAGTGACCGAGTGCCGAGTCATTTAGTTCACCACGATGGAAAGGAAGGAAAACAAAAGATTCGGGAGGAAGAGACAACGCTTCGATTCTATTTATAATCCGCTTCACCGTAAAGGCCGGTTCTCTTTGCTTACGTTGCATTATGTCATCAGAGCTTACGTCTGCTACGCTTACGTTGAGAGTGAAATTCGACTGCATGACGAGCCTCTGACGGAGCCGGGTCCTCCTGGCGAAACGGTTGGGAAATAAAGTTTTAGGTTTCCAAGTTCGTACCACATCGTACCAAAAAAAGGCTCGTGTCGTTTTTGGTCCTAGGCGAGGGCCCCTATTTAGGAAAAAATACAATTAAATTACGGTATAATGAAGTTGTTAATTATTTTCGCGTATTTAATTTTTTTAAACATTGAGTTTAAGGGCGTGGTTTCAATTAGAATCTTGCTGGAAGAAGTGGAAGAAGAAAAAACAGGGTCTCTTCGACACTGTAAAAAAAAAAAAAAATGTCCTGCTTTCTGCCCATCTCTCGGATTAAAATCATGATGGTAAACTTAGCCCAGCTCGCCTGTGGCACTGACCGTAATTTCCAGAGCGTTGGCTATTGTCGGCCAACTACCTTTACGCCAAAAGTAACGAGGGATGCATTGCTATCAAGATAAAATACCGCCTTTAACTAGAAACATGGAAAGGAGAAAAAAAGCACTTAAAAAAAAACACTATTGTGCCAAGGTAATGCTTCTTTTATTTGTCTGCTTTATTAGCAAAATGTGGATACAATATGTTATCACTCTATAAAGTTTCTAAATCCAAAATATCGTGACAATTCGCCATCGACAGGTGTAACCTGATTTTTGGCGGGTTGACTGCTTGTTTCCTAAGGTATAGCTTTTTTTTCTTCTTTTTTTCCCCAAGAAAAGTTAGGACGTACGAAAAAAAAAACAAAAAAAAAAACAGTAGGGGTTTCGTGGTGCAAAAATGACTCGCAGAAAGCACTCGAACGTGTTGATTAGCCGCCGCGTCAGTCTATTCGTGCTGGTGCGGTCAAAACCTACGGGCTGCCAAAGGACGCACTCCTGAACGCTGGCAAGGAAATTAATTCAAGGAATGTAAAGAGTAAGTGCTCTGAAAAAAGTAAATACGGATCCGTTTCTGACCGGAGAAAAAAAAAAAAGCACAGAAGAGAGTTTAATGAGCATACTGTGTCTAAAGAGAAGTCCCATTATGGACTCACGCACAAGGATGTGCTAAGGATAGTTTACACCTACTGTGAAACAAATGAAACCGAGGGGGGAGATTATACAGGGTGAAGGAGATGGTCTTGCATACCTCATTCACTGAATAAGCCGATAAAGCAAGGCGTTCTGCAATCGCGCGAGGAAAGCCACCGTGGCCGGTGTGCACTATAGACCGACACGCTGTTTACAAACAAGTCCGCGTTTGCCCACACCAGGTGTGGGCACTGCGCGTGCGCAGAAACCGAACGCGCGTGAAGTGAAGCGTCTGCAGCATGCGCAGTGCCGTCGACAGCGCCACCGCAGCTGCTTGACGTCAGGGCCGCGCGTTGGTCTATAGGGTGCAGGGTGCACACAGGCGTAGGGAGCAAAAGAGCACCCTTCTGTGGGCATCTAATGCAGGCGTTTCGGGCCCACAAAGATTGCCTGGGGGCCTCCGGAGTACTCTCTTCTATTGTTCACAATGCAAAAACTAAACCGTCTATTTTTTTTTTTTTTGACAGGGTGTTTTTATCTGTTTTACTCTGGTTCTGGCCCGAAGGTCGAAACGAAGTGAGATTGAAAGAACCACCAAAATAGATTTTGGTGGTTCTTTTCTTCCATTAGGCATTAACAAAATACAACATCGATTTGCAAATGTCTGTCTCAGTGTGCCCCGACCTTGCCATATACCGGGTGCTCCATTTCCACCAGAGCAGATTTATTGTAAAGACATTCGTAAAAAGATACATCTGAATACGTAAGGTCTGTCCAGACCAGACCAACATACGGGCTAGGGGACATCATGTGGGTGGCTAATCTTTGCGATAAGTCGTGCTAATTATTTGAAATTTACTACTTAACCTTTAATTAGTGAAAAATAGACATGGTTCCAATTAAAAAAAACTTACTGGGCGTCATCGAAAGCCACTAAATCAACTCTCTTAGAACGACTTGAAGGCTGAAGCTCGCGGGATAATTCCCGGGGTTGTCACCACTCGTGAAGGAGGCGCAAAGCTACAGCCGCGGAACGCGATGATAATCTAATCATCCGCGTTCCGGCCACTGCTAGCTTTCCGCCTCCTTCACGAGTGGTGAGTTAGGTGCGCCCCCGAGTATCCCACGAGCTTCTCGTTGTTCTTCAAAAAGAGTTGATTTACCGCCGAACTCACGATTACTCGAATTGGAGCCCTCCACTTGGAGGAAGGCGCGAGGGCGGCGGACGCTGCCAAGCCAATCGCGATAACGGATCCGCCGTCGCGATTGGCCAAACGCTGGCCCTCACGCCTTCCTCGAGGAAGTGGAGGGGATTCCCTCAATTTGGAGTGAGGTATTGTGAACTCGGCGGTTGGGGTGCCTTCTCAATGCAGAGCTCAGCATGTGTTCCTTATTGAAACCACATGATTATTTCTGCTAATAAAAAAGTTAATTAAAGAAGTTTAGTTAATTAACCGACTTATCGCAAAGATTAGCCACCCACATAGTGTCCGTCTGGCCGTATACTCGCCTGACCAAACTGTACTAGTGCATCTTTTACGAATTTTTTTGTACTAAATATGTTCGAATTAAAATGGAACACCCGGTATAGTCTGCCTAAAAGGGATGTCTCCGATGAGAAAGTTAGCCAGTGCAGTCCGACTGTTAACCTGTCATCTTTCATGTGCATCGATCAGCATTGATTAAACACGCATGCCGGTACTATACTTCGTCTCACCTTAGTAGTGACTATTGTTAGCCGCGCGTGCTAAAAGCGCGAGCTAGTCGCTTTGAATGAAGCCGCGGCGGCTGCACGAGCGCTCGTGCGGCAAGTGCTCTAGTCAAGGCAGTCAAGGCTGGCCGCCTGCGCTAGCACAGCCTTCGCGGTTAGTCCATGCTAGGGTGGGACGAAGTAAATCGATCCGATGCTCATCCAGATGGAAGGAGGCAGGGTGGGGATTGAACCCATGCAGGTTCCTGGCTTCTGCAGTGCGAGCTTTCGCTCCACGCGCTTCGAGCTGCGATACGAACGCTAACATGGACAGCGACCGATCACGCCATCTCCGGTTTTAGATGCGGAGCATCTCTTGCTCGGGTCTATGTCCCGCGGCGTCGGCGTCGTAGTCCGCAGTCACACTACGCACGCGCAACTCTCCTCCTTCCCTCTCTCCAACAGCTGCGCGTTACCCTCTCCGCTCTCTATCTCTACCAGCTGCGTGCACTGCGCGTGCGTTCGCTTCTCCTCACACCGCGCGCGCACGCGCAACTCTCCTCCTCTAGTCTCCTCTCCTTCACGTGTGAAAAAATTAAACGGCGAGCGGCGAGCGTTCCAAGTTTCTCTGCCGCGAGCCGCGACGAAGGCTCGCGTAGGGGTTACGCTAGGGCAGTCGGTGGCGCCATCTCTCGACGTCAGCACGCAACTGACTCTTTCCCAGAACCAACACGATACTCCCAAAGGCTCTGGATGCTCCGCATCACCCCATGGTTCCCCTCGGGAAGATGGTGTAATTTTTTACCATATTTCTTTTGTAGCTCAAAGGTAGTAATCAAAGATACGAGCGCCACGTAATGCGCATTACACTAGCTACAAAATGTTGAAAAGAGCGGATATCGTGTTTGCGCTAACATTCCAGTTTTTCTATCTTTCGCAAGGATAGATTGGTTCACAAAGGCGGTGGCGTCCTGATTGCTGTTAGAGACCACTTATTATCATCTGTTGTTGATATTGAAACGAGCATCGAGATCATTTGAAATAAACTGAAAATGACGCACTTGAATTTTATAATAGGTGTGTGTTATCGACCCCCGAAGTTTGATTGTTCATTTGTGCTCCGATTAAACGACTGCCTTGAGAAGGTATTTTCTGAGTACTCAAATGGTGTCATTGTTCTAGCTGGGGATTTTAATTTTCCTGATATTGATTGGGTTTCAGATAGCGTTAACTCCTCGTGTAAAAATCAGAAAGAAAGTCGTGAATTTCTTGATATTATGAATAGTTTTGGTTTTCACCAAATTATTAAAGAACCAACCAGGGGTGATGCGACCCTGGATTTATTTTTTACTACCCACCCTGAATACATAAGCGATGTTAACAATTTATGTTTGTTTAGTGACCACTCTCTTTTCAACATTAACCTATCCATTGACGTTCCCGTTCCTGTAACGTCAAAGAAAACAATTCGTAATTACGCTAAAGCCAACGCTGTGAGTATTAACGCCGAGTTATTAGATTCATTCCCAAACTTTGAGCATCACTTTAATGCAAGGTCGGTGGAAGAAAACTGGTGCATATTCAAAGAACTTCTTCACAACCTCATTTCTCGATATGTTCCGGTATGTCGGGTAATCTCTAACCCCACTTCGCCATGGTTTACTCTTAATACGAAGAGAATGCTAAGGAAGAAAAAGAGGCTATTCCAGTCGGCAAAAAGAAAAGATAATGGTGACGCCTCGTGGTCTCGCTTCCGTGAATTTGCTAAAACTTGTAAACGTGAAATAAGAACGGCGAAACGTAATTTCTTTGAGAACGACCTGTATAACATTCTTATCTCAAATCCACGGAGATTCTGGAAAATTATCAATCCTTCTTCAAAGAAAAGTCCGATCATCTCAGATCCGACTGGAAAGCAGCTGCCTGAAAATGAAGTATGTGACAGATTTAATGAATATTTCAGTAGCGTCTTCACTCGCGAAACGTTCCCCATGCCGCAATTAGCTTCTCGGGATGCACTTGGCGAAATGGGGTCAATAACTATTTCTTCTGAAGGAATATCAAAATTAATAGAGCAACTTCCAGTCAGCTCTGCTCCTGGTCGCGACGGGATAAACAGTAAGATTTTAAAAATTACTAAGCACACGTCGTCCCTGTACCTGGGTAAAATTTTCACCCAATCACTTATTACTGGTATGCTCCCTAGTGACTGGAGACATGCAGACGTCATTCCAATTTTTAAGTCTGGGTCATCTGACGATCTGAGCAATTACAGGCCTATTTCTTTAACAAGTGTATGTAGTAAGCTCCTTGAACATATTATTTTTACAGCCATAATGCAGTTTCTGGATATCAATAATGTATTATTTTCTAACCAGCATGGATTTCGTAGGAATCGATCATGTACAACACAGCTTTTCGAGTTGGTAACCGATATCCACAGTAATATTAACTCACGAACACAAACAGACGCTCTCTTCATAGACTTTTCGAAAGCTTTCGACCGTGTGCCACACTACAGACTTATCGTAAAATTACAAAACTTAAAAATTAATGCAACTATAGTTAATTGGATAAAAACTTTTCTTACGACTAGAACCCAATCCGTACGTCTAGGTGAAACATCTTCACAATCCTTACCAGTTATTTCAGGCGTACCACAGGGTACTGTACTGGGCCCATTGCTCTTCCTTGTTTATATAAATGATGTCGGATATCGCCTGAGAAGCTGTGTTCGTCTGTTTGCTGACGATCTTGTTGTTTATCGCGCTGTTTCCAGTGAAGAGGATTGCCTAATATTACAAGAAGACCTATCCCTAATTGAAACCTGGTGCGCCGAGTGGCTTATGTCCATTAATCATAATAAATGTAAATGTGTATCTTTTTCTAAATCCCGTAATCCAGTAAATTATACCTATCAACTTACATCCCAGCCCATTGAAAAGGTTTCATCTTTTAAATACCTTGGCGTGCACTTAAGCTCTGACCTCTCATGGAGAACTCATATTGAACACATAACTTCCAGTGCTAATAAAACTTTAGGTTTTCTAAGACGCCATCTTAGTCAAGCTTCACCGAAAATCAAACAGCTGTCATACTGCACCCTTGTTAGATCCAAGATGGAATACGCTTCTACCATTTGGAACCCCCATCAGGCTTACCTATCTGACATGTTAGAATCAATCCAAAACCGCGCAACTAGATTCATTCTTGCTGACTACTCACCCACGAGCATCTCTGCCCTTAAGGCTTCTTTATCATTACCTCTCCTTAATACTAGACGCACCGTAGATAGATTATCCTTTTTTCATAACCTGTTTTACAAGCCCTGGACTGACCATGAATTCTTCTCTTCAGCCAGTCATGTCTCCCTACGCCGTGATCATTGCCAGAAGATAGAAATGCCCTTTGCCAGAACCAACACTTTAAAAAACTCTCCCCTTTTTTTGTGTATACGGGATTGGAATGCGCTACCAGAGTCCATTGTAACAATTACTGATCATGCCTTGTTTTTAGCAGAACTTACTAAGCATATGATTGTATAATGAAGATATTGCACTGTAAAATAACAGATGTTCTTTCAGCCTATTTGTCTCTACATTTGATTTCAACCCTTGAAGTGTTATATTGTGTTTTATGTTACCCCCCTTATGTAATGCCCCCAGGGGCCCTTAAGGTATAATAAATGAAATGAAATGAAACTGTGTCGCGCGGTGTACTATCACGAACAATAAGAACGTAAAAAATCCGCAATGATTTTTTTTTACGGTTAATTTGAGTTTTTTTTTTTTTAGAGAACAAGCTGAAATTGAAATTCGAGAAGCTTTATTATTTTTTTTTTCCAGAAGTGCATTGGAAGGGTCTCCTAGACAAAAAGCTCCCGAAAGCAGCTTTGACGGGTCTGGGCGTCCGTTACGTGGGCTCCAGAGCCCGTACCATGCTGCATTTAAGTTACAGGTCGTAGGCTGGCTAACTCCTTCCTTAGACGATAAAAAAAAAGCATTTAGAAAAATTTTTAGAAAAAGATAAGTAGAATCGATCGAACGAAATGATCGTAAACTGGGTCGAACGTTCGAGAAAAGTGACGTGTAGTCTGTATACAAGCACGGATGAGGCAAGAAGCTGTCCCCCACGCGTGCATGTGCGTCCCATCATCAATTCCGAGCATTCGTCAGACGGCCTTGAGAAGAGCGGCCCAGAGGGAGCAAGCCCACGCTGGGTCCCGCCCCGTCAACACATCACCGCGGCACGACACCACCGACATCAACAGTGGAGCGTCGGAGGCAGATCTGTTACCCCGCCGCCAAAAGCAAAAGCTTCAGCACACACAGAATCCAGACAATTTCGGAAAAATGCTGGTCTTCAAATTAGAAATATATATATATATATATATCTGGTGTTTGGAGCCATTCGCAAAACAGGCGACCACGCGATGTCAAGGTTTTCTCGTCTTTCTCCCACAGCAGAAAAGTTGCCATCGAGACTACTATGCGCAGCAGACGGGAAGTCGGTGGTAGTGCGTTAGCCAATCACAGTTCGGAGCATGTGGAGCGAAAGCTCGCGCTGCAGAACTCAGCCGATCCTGGGTTCAATGTCCACATCTACCCGTTTCGATTTGGATCGTGTGTCACTTACTGCGCGGTGCACGTCAAAGACTCCTAGGCTAGCGGTCATACTGCGCTGGCTAAAATACTCTCGCTACAGTGGGCGTACAACGTCGCTATATTAAGGCAGACTAAATTCCTCTTGCATAAACAACTAACGACTAATTTGTTTTCTGAGCGGGAAATAAGAAAAAAGCGCCGATGTGGCGTTAAATGCATAGTTACGAAGAACCCCGAGACCGAGGCAGACGAAGGGACAGAATAAACACGAAGTGACAAACAAAGTTGCGTAGGATACTTCGTGCTGTCCTTCTCTCGCCCCTCTTGAGCCTTCTTCGTAATACACGTTCAATGTACACCAGCCCGTTCGCGCTCTTCCGCTCATTTATGTCGTTAAGCGTGAAATGACTGATATCCTTACGGAGCCTTCAATTTCTCCGATTCCTCTGAACTTGCCAATAAAACGATCGTAGCCCAGCCTTCCCCTGCCATGGTTTGGCCAAAGTTTTCCCTATTCCAAGCCTACCAAAAGTCCCCGGAAATCCCAGGGTTACCGCTGTTGGGTCACAGAGTACCGGACGTTTCTAATCTGGACACAAACGCCCAAAACCAGGCTGGCAGGAAGGACAAAAAAAAAAATCGTTGATTATGTTTATAGCTCACACACTCGTGCGCAAGATTTGATCGACGAACATAATTATTATACATTTTTATGTCAAAATTCTCGTTAAAAAAAAAAAGAACAAAAAAAAAGCAAGGAAAAGCGCGGAGGAGTACGCCGTTAATTCCGACAACCCTTTTATTTACCCTTGGAAGATATACGGCCTATTCTTGCACTTCTATTCCGGGTAAGGGAGGAAAGAAAAGAAAGTAGAAAACCTAGGAAAGGCTACCCGGGTCGCCTCCGAGTCCTCGTGGGCCAATAAAGCCACGCGTACTCGGATCGATCGAGTCCCGTACCACGTCTGGTGTACGGACACACGCGTCTGGCTGCGCTGTCGTTTCCGACGCTTGCATTCTATAGCTTCTTCGACGGCCTTGGTGGACAGGCACATGCAACCGAATCTTCGGCAC
>JAZHYW010045743.1:0-31362 GCA_037355805.1 Ixodes ricinus
AAATACCTCCAAATCCAAATGCCTCTCTTTCTATCGAATCTCCGCCAACATTTTAACTCTTCCTACTCTGTTGGTAATCTTAATATTGATTCCGTGCTCTGACGTACAGGTGATCTTGGCGTTCATTTCACTCCCGACCTTTCTTGGAAAACTCCATATTAATACCCAGGGAAATTTCCTGGGAAATTCGCGTGGAGGGGAAGGACCCCCATGCCCCTCGTGCGGTCGAGCGCCTAAATGTGAGGTGGACATCATGTTTTCAAAGGCCGCTTAACGCGTGTGAAGACGCCGTGCTCGCATGCTCAAATGGTATGAAAAGGTGACGTGGGAGTCTCAGGACCACGAACTGATTTTATTGGGCTGATACTTCAGCGCATTGTAAAGCGTGTGTGTACTGGCACATAGTTTAATGACAGTGCTGCTTCTTTTTCAGCCATCACCATCTTTTACTTATTAACCACAATATTTTGTTGCACTAGATCAACGCGGTTCCTTGGGGCTGTAGCTGTGGCTCCTGGCTGTCTTGACCAGAATTTCTAGAGATTGGATGTCGTCGTGGAAGCGGCGGTGCTGCTTGTTAGCTTTTCTTAGCTTGAGGGACACGGCAGGTAGTGCGCGGTTGTCAGGCGCATCCGGGAAATGACAACAGATGCACAAAGCACAAAGTGTGATGGCAAGTTTCTGAGTCGTTGCAGTTAGTGCAGGAGGTTGAGAGTGGGCTAGGCCCACCCTGGATTTGCATGGACCTAAGAAAGATTTGTAGGAACGCTGACGCAAACTGGCAGGGTGAAACAAGGGGACGGCAGGCTCTTTAAATCGACCGGAAGAGTCGGTTTCTTAAACCTATGCGCTACTTAGCTTTGTGCAGCGCTGCCCACAGATGGTGCATTTTTTTTGGTAAAATTTTGGCAAAGAACGAACTTGCCTGAGTGTAGCAAGGCAAAAGAAAGTAAAAGCGACTCCTATGGAAACACAGCGACGCTCACCGGTCTGCAAACAACACGTGCGCCGCTTTCGCACGGGAGACAAGAGATGGCGCAAGCGGTCAGCGACGCCAACTCGTCACGCAACGAACGAGCAGGACGAGCGTCGAGTGCCGGACTGTTTAGCAGACAAGGAGCTGCAGTTTCTTGTTGTTACCAAGCGCCTGCTTTTGCTTCTGCCGACTATCGCCGCCTGCCCGAACGCGAGCCGCTTTTGAGTCGAAAGGATCGTCTGCTAAAGTGCCGGCTCTCGGCGCCCCGTTTGCTCGCTCAGATTGGCATGAGCGCTCGTTTTTGGCGCCTATCTCTGAGCCTCCCGCGCGCGTAAACGGGCGCCGTGTTGTATGAAGACCGGTGGGCGTCGCTGCGTTTCCCATAGGGGCTGGCCTTTTTCTTTCTTTGCATTTTTTCCTGAGGCAAGTTCGCTTCTTTGCAGAACCTTACAAAAAAAAATGCCGCCATCTGGGCGGCGCTTTGCACAAAGTCGAAATGGCGCAAACAAGAAACCCGGAGCCCTCCGGTCCATTTAAAGCAGCCTGCCCACTGATCTCTAGTGTCTATTTGCTGGATCGCGTTTGACCAGCTCTGCCTATGGACCGGAATGCGGCCACGGTCGGCCATCTTTAGGTAGAGTTATGATCATCTCTAGCCATCATAGTAATATGGCGGACAGCGCAATGGCGGCAGGCTGCCATAAAATAGCCGTAGATCTAGTACACTGTACCGTGGGTGATATTTCGTGCTTGATTGAGGTTGTTCGACGAAGCAGATTCTTGAAACCCGGCGTGAACGGTAGCCTCATCTTTGAGGACCCGGCGAAAGTCTCTACGAAAGCGCAGCACGGGGGAAAGCAGCGCAGCTCGCATCGAAAGCAGACTACGTACCGGCGTCTGCTTTCGATGCTTTCGATGCGACTTTTGATGCGTGCTGTGCTGCTTTTCCCCGGTGCTGTGCGATTTCGTGAAACTTTACCGGGTCCTCAAAGACCGGGCTACCGTTCACGCCGGGTTTCAAAACATGTTTCGTCAAACAATTTCAATCAATCACGGAATATCACCCACGCTATTTTGATGGCAGCCTGCCACCACAACTGCCAAAACGCCATCTGACATGGATGGATGATGGCGGCTGCCAAGTGGCTGCAGCAGCTGTATCTTGGCTAGAGGTGATATAACTCTACCTAAAGATGGCCGCCAGTGACCGCATTCGCGGAGCGAGCAAACGCGATCCAGCAATTGTCATTGAGATCAGCGAGCCTCGCGTCTCGCCTGCTTCACCCAGTAGAGCGCCGGCGCGTGCCTTTTCGGAACGCCCAGCCGCCAGCATGCGCTCGATGTCTTCGGCGTGCTTTGGCTATAGCGGCGTCTGGCGAGGTGCGTCGAGACTTTAGAGCGTGCTCGGGAACCGGTAGTGCGAGCTTAGCGAGGGAGAGGAGTGAAACGAGAATGGGCGGGAGCGTCGGAACACCAGCTCTGATCATCAAGTTATTATAATGTACGCCAGAGGTTCAATCTGGCGCTAGTGTGCTGTCGCAAATTAAAGCAGACGGCAACCACTGATTCCCAATGACAATAGCTGGATCGCGTTTGCCGGCTCCGCGAATGCGGTCACTGGCGACCATCTTTAGGTAGAGTGATATCACCTCTAGCCAAGATACAGCTGCTGCAGCCACTTGGCAGCCGCCATCATCCATCCATGTCAGATGGCATTTTGGCAGTTGTGGTGGCAGCAACGTTGGGTGGCAGGCTGCCATCAAAATAGCGTGGGTGATATTCCGTGATTGATTGAAATTGTTTGACGAAACATGTTTTGAAACCCGGCGTGAACGGTAGCCCGGTCTACAGGACCCGGTAAAAGTTTCACGAAATCGCACAGCACCGGGGAAAAGTTGCACAGCACGCATCGAAAGAAGCATCGAAAGCAGACCGACGTGACTTCAAGGGCCAATCAGGCGATTTTACTCTTTCTCCATCCTCCTCTCCCTCTTTCTTGCTTCCCTCGCGCGCCAGCCCACCCGCGGATGAGCGGCAAGAAGCGCCTCCGGACCCGGGTGTAGCGGAGGCCGCCGTGGATGGAAGCGAGGGGCAGGGGGGTATGTTTAACGGGTTGAAGTTTTCCCCCCGGCAAAGAAAAATGGCCGGAAGCGGAGCGCTGCACAGTTTGTCAGAGTCGTGCATTTTATAGTATCCTGTTTGGACACCCCTTTACCGGGAAAAACCGGTTTGGTTTGTTCCATGCGTGCAGTGCCGCCTGCTTATCGCGGCGAGGCGACGACGCTTGACGTCTGAAAGGCTGCCCCGGCCAAGTCACAGTCAAAACTACTATGCACAGACTCCAAACTCAGTTGTTTCGACCGCTTGACCTTTCCCGAAGTCTGAGAGGTCGTCGGGCACCTAAAAAGACCACTTCGTCCGATTCCCCGACTCACCGATCATCCTCTGCTATGTGCGTTGAGCGCCGCCATGTTTTCCGAGGGAGGATACAAATCCAGGAGGTGACGTCACACCCAGGGCCGGATTAAGGTACGGGCTAAGGGGGCTGCAGCCCAGGGCCCCCGACTCTCTGAAAGCCCCCATGCAGCTCGTAAAAAAAAAAAAACGAAATTTAAAAATATTTTGGAAAGCGATGTTGCTTTGCCGCAGCATTCGAGAAGAGGGATATACAAAGATAATGGCGATGTCAGCGAGGCCAAACGCGCACTTCGCGTAGCACACTCCTATCCCCTGTACAAAGCCGGCCCTTTGGGTGGGTGCCCGGCCCCTTAGGCTACTAGTCCGCTTTCTTTTGAAAGCGGCTTTGAGCAAACGAAGAAAACACGCGAGGGGCCCCACAATCTGAAGTTTTTCGCTCCTCTTTTTTTTTTTTTTTTGTCAGGAAGGGAAATGTCATAATCACCTCCCCCTTCACCCTACTCGGGCTCATGTGTCGTGCGCGCAATTACGTGTTTTTGAGCAGCGCTTACACTTTGAAAGTGCGGCCTTCGACGCTGCTGGGGAAGGGAACAAAGCTGCATGCCGCCTCCGCGGTGGTCTTGCCGGAGTGCTGCCTGGTTGAAACCAGACGTGAATGGTAAATTTTTTGTATTTTGAGGCTATTTTGAAGCGTTAGTTTTACGAACAATGGTGGCCCTCTAGGCAAGTGCACGATTGTTTACGCCGAAGGATGCACACATGGTTCCACTTCGCGAGATGCTGAGCCCGGGTGGCGCGGAGTAATTCCTTTTCGATACACGATTTTTTTAGGGAAGGGACAGTTTTGTCCGTAACAATGAGCTTGAAAGCCCTGCCTATGACAAGCCTGTAGAGATACCATCAGCCCCCCAAAAAAAGCAGCACATGGTAGTAATTTTCAGGATTCCTAGAAATAAAAGAAAGAAAGGGAGCTCTTTGAACAACCTATGAATGACGGTCTTATAGTTACTGGACTTTACGTTTCAGTTGCTGATTGGCCGATTTTGTTGAACCAGTGGGTGAGAGTAGAAGGTAGCCAATCATATCACTTCGTTCGTCATCACCAACCATATTTTAGCGTTTTGTTCAAATTTATGAAAACTCGCTATATGATGAGGCCTTGTTTTTCCGGTGGGACAAATCCTTCCAAATCGGCGTCCAAATGTCAGGTCGCAAGTATCTGAGTGGAGCTGCTAAAAGAAAAACGAAGTTCGAGAGGGAAGAAAGTCAGAAAGGGTTGCCAAAGCTGACTAAATATTTAGCCAGTTGCCCTACGACATCTTCAAATGAGCCTCTACCATCGGGATCACCGAAACTAAAAGCTGACTCCCAAGTGCAGCAATCCACCGATCATGCCAAAGGAACTGGGGAAGAAGCTGATCCACATCCTCTGCCCTGCCCCCTTCTTGTGACGCGTGAGCCTCTGCCACCACGGACCGCCCAGAAACCCGCCACCACAGACACGGGAAATTGTCTCAAGGTCCAGGAGCCCTTCCAACAGCGTGCTGAACAGTGTTCCACAGGCGTCGGAGACTGTCTGCGGGCAACTGTACTGGAGCCGGTCGCTGTCCATGGAAGTGAGGATGTCGCAAGAACAGTTGCGTCACCGCCCAGCGATTCTGACGAGTGCGTGGATTTGTCTCCGCAACCTCTCAAGGTAGGATCCATCAGCGTTGAAAGCGATCCAGCTAAGTGGCCTGATACTGTGCCTGACAAATTTCGAACCACGTGTATCGAGAGAGGACCGCAGTACTTTCAAAATCGATCGAAATATTACCCCACTTCAGAGAGACAGTACACGAGCCAGAAACGATATCTGTCTCCTCAACTTTTTGTGAGGAAGGCCGCTAACGGGGAGGTATTTGAGCGACACTGGCTCTTGTACTCTCAGTCCAACGGGTCTGTGTATTGTTTCATGTGCAAACTGTTCGCCGCCTCAAACAGTCCTTTTGCAACGCATGGGTTTTGTGATTGGAAAAGGGCTGAAGAAAAGGCAAGAGCCCACGAAGACAGCATTGAGCATCGAAATGCTGTTGTTGCGTGGCTAGCTCGCTCTACTGCTCGTGCCACTATTGACAAAGAGTTAGTTCAACACTTTGTGACCCAACGCGCCTACTGGAAAGAAATACTGAAGCGCGTCGTGGCAGTTATTAGATTGTTGGCTGAGCGAGGCCTGGCATTTAGGGGCAGCGAAGAAGCGTTCGGTTCTCCTAGAAATGGGAATTTCTTAGGGATCCTTGAAGTGATCGCGGAATTTGACCCCTTTCTCAGCGATCACATCGCTCGCTATGGCAACAAGGGAAAAGGTAACCCGTCGTATCTCTCGAAGTCTATTTGTGACGAGTTTATTGATTTGATGGCGCAGACTGTAAGGAAACGAGTTGTCGAGGAGGTACAACGTGCCAAATATTACTCATTGATTGTGGATTCTACTCCCGACATTTCCCATGTTGACCAGTTGTCTGTTGTACTTCGGTACTGTTTGCTGAGTAATGTTCACGAGAGGTTCATTGGATTTGTTCCGATTGAATCGCACACTGGGCAGTACCTGGCAGCCACAGTACTATCCCTTCTTGATACGAACGGCATTTCAATTGGTAACTGCAGGGGTCAGTCGTATGACAATGCCAGCAACATGGCGGGAAAGTATAAGGGTCTCCAAGCCCAGATAAAAGAGAAAAACGAACTCGCTGTTTATGTTCCATGCTCGGGTCACTCTTTAAACCTAGTAGGAACTCGGAGTGTTGACTGTTGTAAGGAGGCAGTGAAGTTTTTATCCTTACTCAGAAGTTGTACGTATTTTTTTCTGCCTCCCCAAAGCGCTGGAGATGTTTCATCAACAGTCTAGAACAGGGAGGAAAGCCATCTGTCCTGAAAAGCCTATCTCAAACGAGATGGTCAAGGCACGCTGATTCGTGCAAAGAAATTGTTAACAACTTCAGACGTATTCAAAATTGTCTGCAGACTATGATGAGCGACAAAGAAGAGACCTGCGACACTCGCATTGAAGCGCGGTCTCTTCTCAAGAAGCTGTCTAAGCTCGAAACCGCGTTTATGGCAACGCTTTGGAACGAGATCCTGGAGCGTTTTGACAAGACCAGTGTCGCACTTCAGAGACCTGGTTTAGACCTATCAACGGCTGTTGACCTGCTGAACTCTCTTGACGGGTTCGTGAATTCTCTCCGGCCTAAATTTGAAGCTTTCGAGGAGAAGGCAATGTCACTAAGCATAGAGCAGTGTTACCAAGGTAAGCTCACTCGAGACACCTCAAGGCAACCAACGGCAGTGGAGAAGGATGCGAGGGCACATGGTAGCAGAAAGTTCGAGGTAGACACGTTTTACGTAATTCTCGATAACCTGAGCTCAGCGCTGAGGACTCGGAAAGCCGCGTATACCGATCTCTGTGAAAAATTTCAGTTTTTAAAACTTCTTAGGGAAACTGGAAGCGAAGACGAACTAATAGAGCAAGCTGATGGGCTCGCTGAAACCTACAAGGAGGATCTCGAGTCGACCTTTTCCACTGAAGTCGTTCAGTTCTCGCACTATCTGAAGAGTTGCGTTTTACAGGATACAAGTGCACGAGGACTTTTGCAACTTCTGCAGGAACGAGACATTGTAAGCGTTTTCCCCAATGTTTCCATCGCCCTTAGAATATACCTGTGTATTCCTGTATCGAATTGCGAGAGCGAACGGTCATTTTCGAAGTTGCGCTTGATTAAGAATTGCCTTCGCTCCACTCTCAGCGAGGAAAAGTTGAATTCTCTAGCTATCTTGTCTATCGAAAGGGATATATTGCGGCAGATATCTTTCGACGAGACGATATTTGAATTTTCAAGCTTGAAGAGTCGCAAGATGCCGTTTTGAATGTAAAGTTTGTTCGCATTCAGATTTTTGTTAGTTGTGTTAATATTTGTTGTATTTAAGACACCCGTGGCAAACACTGCTGTTTATTCCCTCTTTCATTGTATTGCACGGAGACATGTAAACGGTCCAACATGATGGCCCTTTGCGTTCCTTTGCAACGTAGAGAAACTGAAAAATCACGCATATCATTGCATAGTGTATAATATGCGATATGTACGCATTGTATAGCTAAAATCTGCATTGTAAATATTGTTAATACTCGTATATTTGCGGTACCTTTTTGCACTTTCATTCAATTTCGAGAGTGATTGTTTGAATAAAATATGTTTCTCATGGAAAAGGTTTTGTTCTGCACTTCGGTCTATGCCTACGTGGCAGAGCGATCATTGTTGCCAATCGAAACACAACAAGTTATCCCTTAGACGATAATCAAATGCGAGCTGTAATGAATGTGTCGATGACACTGAAAAATATAGACTGTACTTTCTATTGATTAAAAAATAAAGGAAACTGCAGTATTTCCCAGGTTCATTGCCTTAACCAGACATCATCATCATCATCATCGTCGCCATCATCATCATCATTAGGGCCCCTGAAGCGTCCTTAGCCCAGGGCCCCGAAATGCCTTAATCCGGCTCTGGTCACACCGGACTCCGATTTTTTGGTATTTTAAAAAGGGCCGTAGTGCGTTCGCGATTGCGTCAAAATATGTTTTACGATTGCCGTTAATAAATGTTATAGAAATGTCACCTATAAAGCTTCTAAATTTTATGAGTCTTGACGTCACAAATCAAAAGCGAGATGAGGAGCGGGAGAAAAGCAATAAAAATAAAAAGGCACGCGCGAGCACTTAGGGTAATTTCTTTTCGTGTTGCGGTATTTTTTTGCGTGTCTATGACTACAACTTGCATCGTTTTAGACAATAAAAAAATACGACCTTTGGGGTGTCAGTGCCCCTTTAAGAAAGCCAAGTTTGAGTAAGATTTGAAATATATGATGCTTTCCTCTCTACTAAAAGCGCTTTATCATTTTTTTGACAGCAGTACATTTTGAGGACCTTTAAAGGCCTAGTTTTGTTCCGGTGTTAATCGACATCTTGGAAACCCTGAGATGGGGAACAATAAAAAAAAACAGACAGAACACAACAGAATCTCAATAATAAAACTTTGTGTAGCCTGAATGAATGAAAGCGAGCTTTTCTTGACTTCTGCAGTCTCACCTAAAGCTAATAGAGCAGAAAACGTCTGAATTGATTTCGTCTAGTGAGCATGAATCGTATGAAAATAAACACCAAGACTGGCGAAATAAATGGAGCAACTTCAAGTGCTGTTTGTATTGAATAGCAATTCCACTTGGAGAACATTGTTTTTCCTGAATGCGCGCACATAGCCAAAGCATGCCGGAAGACATGGAGCACGTGCTGGAGACAGGTCGTTCGAAAGAAACGCGCCGACGTTCTCACTTTTCCAGTGATTCAAATTGTCTTTCTCGCCTTCAGAAAATCCAAGGTGGGCCCAAGACCTCTCAACTCAGCACAAACTGCAAACGATCGAGACTCTGCCATCAGATTTTGTACATGCATCTACAGTCATTTCTAGATGCTTCGTGACCTTATATTAGCTGCAGCTATAAGAAAAAGAATAAGAAGCACTGTAACTTGTAAGACGACATCAAATCTATAAATCCTGGCGAAGGGAGACAACTACAGCCCCCAGGAAAAAGTGCCTCGTGCAACAAAATTCCAGTCACGTAAGTGCTATACTTCGTCTCAGCTTGGGTCCAGACGCAGCCGATGCTACAAGCGCGAGCTCCGGGCTTTCAGCGTCCCTGCCAAGCACGCGCGCTCGTGCAGTGCAAGCACTGTTCAGGGCCACATGCTCGCGCTCGTAGCGTCGGCTGCGTCTGAACCCAAGCTGAAACGAAGTATAGGTAGTGACGATGGAAAAGCAGACTGTCATTTAACAATACGCAATTACGAAGATGCCTGTGCTGAAAAGTATCAGCCCAATAAAATCGGTCCAAAGTTACCCTAGAAACCCAATGCTCTTTTTCACACGACTTGAGGATGCGGTGCGATGCCTTCACATGCATTAAACATCCGCACTGAGACCATGATGTCACCTCCCACATAAGCCTGCTAGAGGGCAGGTATTGTCAGAACTAGAGCACTATATAGCTCCAACGGAGCAGAGTAGCGCAATCCTTTGACCCGCGTGCTTTGCCGACAACATGGCCGACAGAGCAGCTCGGCGCGAGTCACGTGGTAGTCAGGGTTCCAGGAGGTGGCCCGCCCTATGTGAGAATACATGGAGATCGACGCAACACGGCTAATTAAAAAATAAACGGCAAGTTCACACTTTTCAAAACTAGTCTGTCGTGAAGTTGGTAAAGCACTAAACACTTTATCAAAGTTTTAATAATATCGGATGCGTGTGCAAATTTTGAGAAGGCAATTTCCAAGGCAATGGCGTTTGAAGCAGACAATTTTTGCACGCAGCGGAGATGGGCTCTTTGGGTTGGCCGGAGCGGGTCACGTAGACGCTGTGACGTCGCCGCGTCGTCTGCTGCATGATGCCACTCGTGCAATGTTTAAAAACAAATTACGTCCTTACTTGGCACACAACTCAGTGCAAAAGATTCTAAAATGGTCCTTTATTATGTCAAAAACTATTGTCGTTCCGTACATCTCCACAACATTGAAGAAACAACGATTTCCTCACGTTCCCCATGCATTTCTGACCGGAGTTGGAACCTCCGGGCGTTCGCCATAGTCGCCGAGAGACGGCGTTCTAGATTGTGCTACTCTGCTCCGAAGGCGCTATATAGTGCTCTAGTCAGAACCTACACCAGAAGCCGTCACTCTTTTAACTGCTACAGTGACATTCCAGCATCAAGCAGGGTGGCCAAGTGGGAACTTTCAAAGAGCCACTCTGCCCGTGGCAGATTTGCTTCAGCTAAGATATGTAATGCAAGAAAAAAAAAGATAAAACTGCAGGACCTTGATTGCCAACCTTTATTTCTGAGGAACAGTAAAAAGAAGTTTGATTACATATTTATTTGCAGATACTGTTCAAAACGAATGACATAACCATAAAAAGAAAAAATCGCCGTGATAAAGATAAGCTTCCAAGTTAACTACACAGTGCAAAAATAAACACATTGAGCAACGATTCAAAAGATCCTGTAACCAAAGCCAATTCGTGGCCGAGTTAGTATTCTTTGAGACTTAGCTTCACTGATCCCTCTCATTCTATTAAAAATGATACGAACGTTAGCCATCACAGAAGCAGAGAATCAAACTATTCTCCTGTGTTACACAAAAAAAGCAAAAGGAATTTTCCAGCAAACAATGACATCTCAGTCAGAAAATTCTGATGCAGATAGCCAGGCTGAACGAAAACAAATGCCAGGAACATGAACACGGAGCAAGAGAATACTGGGAACAACTAAACACAAGAGAAAGTGATATCTAAAACAGGTGTCATATAAATACCTGACTGTGAAGATGCCAGCGCAAAGAAGGAAGGTGAAAACACTTTGAGTATGAGCGTGTTAGTCAGTCCAAATTATCCACAACTTTCATCAATGCCGTCCCAAAAGGGCATTACACTGTATTCAAAATGGGTACAGTACCAATATATAGCAAAACCTGCTCGGCGGTGTGAGAGGTATTCAATTAGCAGTGTCCCAACCGGTAGCAAGAATTGTTGTGGTGCACAATAGTGTGGGACAGGCTCAACTTACGGGTCAACTGCAAGGCATTCTGCACATTTGCATCTGGTTCTGGCAGATAAACTCCTATTCTGAGCAATGTTTTGGGGGCACTGTTTACATATGTAATGTTTTTAAACACTGTGTTTGACAATGACGGATCAGACTGCTATAATAAGAAAAGGCTTTGGGGCACTGCTTGCACCTAAATGGCTTTTCACCAGTGTGCATTCGATTATGTATTTTCAGATTGGAATTTCGAGCAAAGGCTTGGGGGCACTGCTTGCACTTAAATGGCTTTTCACCAGAGTGTGTTAGATTATGCCTTGTTAGATCAGAATTAACCGAAAACTCTTGGGGGCACAGCTTGCACTTAAATGGCTTTTCACTAGAGTGTGTTAGAGTATGGCATTGCAGTTGGGAATTTTGAGCAAAGGCTTGGGGGCACTGCTTGCACTTAAATGGCCTTTCACCAGTGTGTGTTTGATTATGACTTCTCAGGTTGGAATTTCGAGTAAAGGCTTTGGGACAGTGCTTGCACTTAAATGGCTTTTTACCAGTGTGAATTAGAGTATGGCGTTGCAGTAGGTTATTTTGAGCAAAGGCTTGGGGGCAACGATTGCACTTAAATGGCTTTTCACCAGTGTGTGTTCTATTATGATTTCTCAGAGAGGAATTTCGAGCAAAGGATTTGGAACAGTGCTTGCACATAAATGGCTTTTCACCAGTGTGCATTCGATTATGGCTTCGTAGATGGGAATTTCGAGCAAAGGCTTTGGGGCACAGCTTGCATTGAAATGGCTTTTCACCAGTGTGTGTTCGACTATGTTCTATTAGATTGGAATTTAGAGCAAATGCTTTGGGACAGTGCTTGCACTTAAAGGGCTTTTGACCTATGTGTGTTTGATTATGGCGTTGCAGACTGAAATTTTGGGAGAAGGCTTTAAGACAGTGCTTGCACTTAAATGGCTTGTCACCAGTGTGGGTTCGAATATGCTTTCTCAGGTTGGAAGATTGAGCAAAGGCTTGGGGACACTGCTTGCACCTAAATGGCTTTCCACCAGTGTGTGTTCGATTATGAGAGGTCAGAATGGAATTATAAGCAAACTCTTGGGGGCAAAGCTTGCACTTAAATGGCTTTTCACTGTTGTGCTTTTGAGTGTTGCCAAGCACTTGGCCCTTAGAGCCAGATTCGTGAGGATGCTGGCACTTGGATTGTTCATCACCATGGGCAGCCAGGTGGCTCACGATTCCACGCTGATCTTTGGTGACATGTGTGCAGGAACAGCATCCAAACCAGATGTCCTTGGTGACTTTCAATGGGTAGGTGGTCTCCTCCAATAATGTGGTTCCATACCCTAGAAGAAAAAACCATGTATTGTTACACAAGGAAAGCCCAACATAATAGCCACTTTGTTTGGAAAAGAGTAGTCATTAATGCAGTTTTGCCAGAGCTGTGCAGTTTTATATTTTGCTGCACTTTGAGATTCAATTTACAGAAGCAGTCAAATGCAACTGACACCATTCCCTAATCCCTAAACTTGAACAGTAGAAATCTTAGAAAAAAAGTAATACATTTTTATCTTGATTTTAAATTACACTTTACATATCTCCTCACATTTGGAAAGTTTTTCTGTTTTCTAAAAACGACCTTTTTGTGACAAAAATGTTTTTGCCCTGTACCTTTGGATTTAGAATCTGGAGCTCAATACTTTTTGGGGCTGGGTACTTCATTATTCAGTGGAACAAAAGCAATATTTCTGGAGACAAATATGATGTTGTCTAACTGGTAATGACTGATTATGCAGGTCAGATCGAAAGTCTTCCTTGAAGTTATCAGTAAAAGAACTTCGACATGTGATGCAGTCATATCTTGCCAATATAGATGCCTCGCTATATAGACACAAGTTTGGAGAACCAATCCCTCCCCATGCAGCTGTCTTGTGAATATTAAAACCCACAGTCCAGACCATGGACAGCTAGTTTTAGGGAACAAACTGGATAAATACACGCAGGTTTGCCTTATTGTTATGGACACAAGAGGGCCCACCAATAAAAAAAAGAGCTTAGTTAAGACCTTGGGTTACAGAGTTCACAGAGGGTTTCACTACTGTCTGCTGTAGGTTGTGCTTCGTTCAAAAGGCACAAGACTTTGGGCTCTGCAGCCAAATATGTATCCTTTCCTTCTCTCATGTTATGATGGTCGTCAGGTTTGTCATCTATGGCCGCTTTCCTAGCTTGTCTGGTTTCTTTCGTCTATGCACGTTTACGGGCAGCCACGTTTTGATTAAAAATGAGTCCAGTAACCGCGAGCACACCTTGGCAAGGCGATAATTCAAGAGGAAGCACTTAAGAGGATATCGCAGCTCCCGAGCCCTATACAATTCCAATGGCAACGTTTTAGTATTTTTACTCAAGAACTACCAAACGGATTGACTTGGGAATGGTTTTATTAGAAAGATAATAAAACTGAGAAATATTATGGCGCTACATTTTCCGATTTTAGAGCTTAACCTTTTTTACGGGAACTTAAAGATGCTTGAAAAAGCCTTTTTTTCCGTTCCGTTCTTCATAAACATTTAAAAATAAAGCAGGGCCTAACTACAAATTCATGCTCGACAATATTCGACGAGGACTTTTTGAATATATCTCTTACAAGATCTTTTTTACAGAGATTATCATTGTAATAAATTTTAACTAAGTTTGTAGCCTATCAAAACATCAAAAACTCCAGTTGTCAGCTGGCGCCATCTATGAGTGTGTCCGCAAAACTTGCTCTTGAAATTGCGCAACGTGTTATTGCACCCCGGACTACTTGCATCTTCAAGGTCGTCCGGCTGACAGTCGGGATTTTGAGGAAAAATGCCTCTCGAAACAGGTGGTTTTTTGTGTGGGGGGGGGGGCGAAGATGTTTTGCGGGTTATCGCGATAGTGAGTACCGTAAAATTCCGAGCAAGCGCCCCCACGCACGCAAGTCAAAATTACCTGCAAGGAGGGGGGCGCTATCCCGGAACGGCACCAAAATTCAAGATGGCGACAACAAAATGTTTTTGCCAGAAAAAGAAAAAAAAAGCGCAGTGCACATAGATTTAATATTTTATTTATCTCTGAGAACATAGACTTCATTAGGCCAAGGATTCGTCACTGCTATGTTAATCACTTTCAAAACCACCAAAAGACTCCTCAGAGTCGGCCGCAAGAAAAAGTCCGCAGCATTCCGCGATGTTTCCCAACTGCATGCCATTGGCTATTTTGACAGCCGCTTCAGAAAGAAGCCGGTTGCTAATCACTCATTCTGCACTTCTTTCGCGCTCCAGGTATTCAAAAGCGCGTCGTCCACGTATTCGCTGAACACCGGCGCGCCGTTACTTAGCTTTCGTCGAACTTTGGCTTTCCCGTAGTTTGATTGCAGCAAATTGTCAAAATTCTTGTGCCATTCCCGTATCCTGTCGAGCTTGATGTGTCGAGACCGTCTGGTGTACGTCTTTCCCGTTTTCACAATGCCATTGGACGACCGCGATTTTCTTTGCCACTGTGTAAGAATGCATAGCCGACCTGACACCCCAAAAGAAAGCGACAATGGCGCGTAGTGACCGGGCTTATCGGTATGCAAAGTAGGATTGGATTGGATTGGATTCTTGGACTGAACTTCGCAGGCCAGTGTTGCCTGGGCACAGTCAGCGCGGCACGTGATACGGGTGCGGAGCGGGGAGGGGGCGCTTTCCCGGAACGGTGCAGAAATCTGAAATTAGCGGTGAAGTTGGGGGGGGGGGGGGGGTCTCTTGCTCGGGGGGGGGGGAAGGGCGGCTCTTGCTCGGGGGGGAAGGGGGGGGCGCTTGCTCGGAATTTTACGGTAATAGGTTGTACATCGTCCGAGCGCGTCCTTGGGAGGATGTTCCATTCTTTGTTGGTGTTTTGGGGTCGCACAAATGCAAGTAATAGGTTTCTTTTAAAAGCGCAGACTCTTAGGCGGCCGTTTCCGGCTTGAGGCGGCGTCGCCGTAACGGCGCGGTGCATGATGGATGAATTTCCCCGCTAAATTTAGCAGAAAATTTTCCACGCTAAATTTAGTGGAAAAAATCCCCCGCTAGATGTTAGCGGAAAATTTTCCCCGCTAAATCTAACAAAAATTTTCTCCGCTAAACTTAGCGGAAAACTTTCCCGCTAAATTTAACGGAAACTTTTCGCCGCTAAATTTAGAAGACGAAATTCCCCGCTAATTCTACCGAAAAAAAATTCCCGCTAAATCTAGCGGAAAAATTTCCCAACTAAATTTAGCGGAAAAATTTCCCCGCTAAATTTAGCAGAAAAAGTTCCCCCTAAATCTAGCGGAAAAATTTTCCCGCTAAATTTGGCGGGGAATTTTTTCCGCTAAATTTAGCGGAAAACTTTCCCTAAATGGGGGCGAGCAGGAGGAAGAGGGGCATAGCCCCTCCTCCTCAAGAGCTGCGCTCTAATTTGGCGTTACAGGGAGTTGTAAACAGCTTTCATTTTTTTTCTTTTTTTGGCGGCGGAGATATTTGGCGGCTGGGTGAGAGTCATTAGTTTTCAATCGCCGAAGCGCGTCAATGGGAGGATGTTCCATTCTTTGTTGGCATTTTGGGTCAAGCAAATGGGAGTGAAAGATTTCACGCTTCAAGTGGTCCTTGCGTGAGGCCTGAAGTTAGCAAATGCAGGTAGACAAAAGCAACCGAAGCGTCAAAGAGTAGATGCTGTCTTACCACTTCTTTGTGTTCAAAGTATGATAGGTGAGTTGATCTGGAAATTTCAAATGTTCTGCAGAGAGGCATTTAAAATGTTTACTTATTTTAAATGTGGAAGAAACATACGTAAGTTTGTCGATTTGGTTTTAATTTCGACATTCACTTTGCATATCAGCTTGTGGAGGTGGATTTCTACCAGAATAAAACAAACATTGCGAAACACTTTTCAGTGAAGCTAAAAACAGAACAAGCTTTTTGGTAGTAGGCGTGACACGTTGCTATTTGGAAGTTGTGAAAGTCGCGCTGAAGATTCTTTGTCTGACCCGAACCAACACACCCTTGATTCATTATTTTATGAAATAGAGGCGAATGTATCAGACAATACCCGCCCGCACATCTTTTATTATGGTGTTCGTCGATTGTACTGTTTTGGCTGCGATGAGCCCTTGGTCGGATGTTACTGTTGGGCGGCAGGCAAAGAATCTCACCGGAGAACGGGCGGCAGAGAAAAGCTCACCGGAGGGAAGCTCACCAGTGAAATTCACTGCAAAACCGACAGATGCAAAGAAAAGCTTATTTACGAAATATTTTATTGTTGTTTGCACTGCGGTGTTTATATTTAAAACTCACGTCCGCACTTTGCTCAGCGCTCATGCTGCGCTTTTGCGTGTTCGTATATTTGTGAAACCAAGTGTTCTCATTCAGCCCAAGAAGAATAGCTTACTTTCAAAGAAAAATGAGGAAGAGGCAGAAGAAGCCACAGTTTTGCGGAATGCGAACACGTAAAAAAGTGGGGAACGCTCTTTTTTTCTGTTAACTTTTACATGGAGACAGGACATTGCCTCAATGTTGAGTACTAGGAAAAGCAATAATGTGACTTCCGTCTTGGCACCCAACAACTCCTGATCTCCCAAAACGTATCAAGCTCGTCTGAGGCCGCATAATCGAAAGAGGTCATTGTTTACTACAAAGCAAAGGAAAAATGGAACATAAGATTGCTGCGTGCGCAGCTAGCCAACTAGGCAGCGCGCCCGTGGCCTAACGGTTACCGTGCTTATCTTCCACGCAAGTAGCCGAGGTTCGATGCCTGGCCGCGGATACACCTTTTTATTGTTTCTGTAATGTCACGTTCTGGTAAATTCGAGAACCCTGTTGCTTCTTCGAGGTTATAATGTTCTACGCACCGAACCTTCTACTCTGATTGTTCCAGAAGCCCAAGCGTGTACAAAAGGAACTCCGCATGGAGAGCCGGAGTCAGTCCCGATCCTGCTGTTTTGCCGACATCGACGCCTGCAACGCTAACCTTCCACTTTATTCGCCCAATTAAACAATTAGTCTTTTAATTATTCACTGCCTCATCATTTTTCATTCGTGACATTATCTTTATCCTTTGGGTGCAAAAAAGAAACTATTTACAAAAAAAAGAAACGATCTGGCCAGAAACCATGATGTTCGATAAAACGGTGTTCTACGAAACGGCTTCGATGAAATTGGATTAAATTACATGGCGTCCATTTAAATGACTTTGATAGAACAGAGTTCGATAAAATATTGAGAGCTGCGAAGAAATAATGTTAAAACGGTTTGTACAGGTGAGCTTTTCTCCGCATCTATCAAAAGTCTGGTGAGCTCTTCTCCGCATCCGCCGGATTTCGGTAAACTTTTCTCCGCCGGTGAACAGCGCACGACCGAGAGGCTCACGGGAGGAAATCTCACCAAAGAAAAGTTTACTGCAAAACTGACAGATGCTGAGATAAACCCACTCAAGAATTATACGATCAAGCTTTTAAATTTAGCATTTGCGGCTCTACTCTGGGGGCCCTGTGGGGAACACAAACGGAGCTATATACAAGATTCATATATTGCAGACACCAATAGGAATGAAGAAGCAGAAGTCCACAGTTTTGCAGAATGGGAACATTTAAAGGGGCGGTGCAACAATTTTCAATTGGAATGTTTTTCACTTTACACGAGCTTAGTGGCACTAGTGGGACTCAAGGTTACTCGCACGCAACGCCACTGACCAAGAAACATTTTTGTTCCTGTGTAATTTCAGAGACAAAATCGATCATTTTCATTCCATCTCTCCTTTGCAAATTTGATGACGTAAAGTGGGGATCGCAGTAAAGTGGGGACACCCATATGACGATATTTGAATGCTGTTCATAGATTGGACCCGAGCATTGCGTGGGCACTCGATTTGGGCTCGTGATAATTACTAGCTCGAGAAGCATTCGGGTAGTGGCCCGTGTCCAATCGCTGCAACGACGACAATAGCCGAGCCATAACAATGTCTGGAACTCAGCGCGTGTCCTTGCTTTGCCAACCCCAGCGCGTGGCTTTGATCAACATTGGCGGCATATAATCGGCTCCAGATCACGTGGCCGCTTGTTCTGGCTGCGAGTTGAGGGGGTGAACGCTGCTCGTTTTTCTTTAAATTTTTACTGGGACTTCTATTGCGTGGGGTGAAAAACGAACGCGTGTTTCATAGGTCATTAACGTCAGGAATCCGTTCTAAGCGGTATTTGCGCAAAGTACAAAAATTGTTGCATCGCCCCTTTAACAAAGGGATAGACACATATTTTTTCTATAAAGACATTGCCTCAATGTTGAGTTCTATGAACAGTAATGAAGTGACCTCGTCATTGCACCCATCGACCAGAGAGCCCCTAAATTGTGTCAGGACCCATCGCACCAAAAATCATAAGTTACTACAAATTTAAAAAAATACGGAAAAGAATGTTTCCATTATTCATATACCAAAAGAATGCTATTTCCGAAAACGAAAATCGTAGGCAAGTTTCCACCGCATTTATCAAGAAGCCGATGAGCTTTTCTCCGCGTCAGTCGGTCTTGCGGTTAGATTTTCTTCTATTAGCTTTTTTCCGAGATTTGTGACTTCGGCATTGATCTGAACCTTTTTTCTATCGGAACCGCAGAAGATCACACAAGCCTGAAAGACAATGCCGGTTTTCAGCCATCACATTTTCACAAAGTGAGGCACCTAAGGTTCTGTTGAGCACTAGAAGGTCACACGCACCTACACCGGAAATTCCATAGAACGCCGTTTCATTGAATGCGCCATAGGTTTCTACAACAAAATTTGAAAATTTTTAATTGTCCTCTCGTACGACAGATGCCTGGATGGCACGACGGAGGACACGCCTGCACGGGGTGTACCCAAGCGGATGGATTCGGGTTCCAACACCTCCCCTCCACTAGCCCCGAATTTTTCGTTTTGTTTTGTTAGCAACGTTTTTTGGCCAGCTATTAGGATTCTTTGTTTAAAAATACCGGCCAACTGTTGAAATGAAACGTCTCGGCACGGGATGTCCACTTTTTCGATGAAACGGCGTACGATGAAATGTCCTGGAACCTACGCGTTTGCCGCTTTTTTCTTTCGGGGTTATTTTCCCGATTATTGCTTTGCTCGACAACTCAGGCCCCTTCCCCTTTATTTTTTTCCCCTAAAGAGAAATCGGCAAAACACGAAGAAGGTTCAGACTCTTCGATATGCCATATAACGATGCCTACCCTAGCCACAAGCCCGTGGACCCCCTCTAATAGACCGATCTCACCAAGCATTTGGCGCATGCGTGAAGCCGACAAAACTTTAGTTCACATGAAGCAGGCGGCAGTGTCCGTGCATCTCGTGCTTTTCACGCGCAGAGTTCCAGCGAGGTTCGGGCACGTGCTGAAATACTGAAGTTCCCTTTATGCATTGCGGCAGCGGTGGTGTAGTTAAACTGGCGGGTGAGATGGGTCTGTTCTGTTTGAGAGTTGCGTTATCCCCAGCGCAAAGTGGGAGCATAGAATGTTCGTCGTTTCGTCACCCTTTCTTTGTAACAACTGCGCAGGTATGTGGAAACTTCAACTCCGACTGAGAGCGGAGTTGGAAGCCGTCCGCGCCAATATGGTGCCTCTATTAGCCACAAGAACGAGCTTGAAATCAGTGTAATAATTGGTTGCTCTATCTTCGCCGTGACGTCACGCGTAGAACAGCGGTTTTGTCCCCGGGAGATTAGGATCGCACAAATGAAAATATAGGCACTGTGGCACTGTAGGCATGATAATTTTTGCCTTGCAAGATAAGGCAAAAATTATCGTGAAGTACAGTGTGGGGATTGTGATCCCTCAACATTCTGTCGCGTCAGCGTTTTGGCGCGCCGTGGCGGCCGCGCTGACGTAGCGAGAGGTGGCGCTGCTTACCACTGTGAGTGGCTTCCTCCTCTCCCCCTTTGGGGCGATTTCCGTAACGAACGCCCGCAGAAAGGAGATCGACGTGTCGCTCCTTGATTGGCCACTTCGCCCCCGCTGTTATCTTAAAACCAACGGACAGCGGGATCCTCTCTCTTCTTCCTGGGATTTCGGCGGCGGCGACAACGGGGAACCGTCCGGTGCACCGGTGAGCGTTTACCCCGTCCTTTGTACCTTTGTGAACGACCGTTCGGCCGTGGGCGACCTCCACACCGACGGCGTTCACCAGCTGATAGCCGCTCTCTTTTGTATTTGTTTTGTATTGTAAATAAACGGAGATTATCACCGTTACCAACGTGACTGGTGTCTCATTGCGCTCGACGAGCAGCATGCCACGCGAGCACGAACCCGCTTCGCGGTAGAACGTCTCGCCGCGAACGTGGTACTCCCCAAAGGCAGTGGTCCCTAAGGAGAACCACAATTTGGCGCCCAACGTGGGGCGAGGAGGAGGCCACTCACAGTGGTAAGCAGCGCCACCTCTCGCTACGTCAGCGCGGCCGCCACGGCGCGCCAAAACGCTGACGCGACATAATGTTGAGGGATCACAATCCCCACAACAGTATACCATCAGCCAATACTAAACGGTTTCCGAGACGGCTATGCAAAGAAATGATATCGTCAGGTCAATATCGGAACTAATCGGAACACGTAATTATGGAAGGTATTGTTTTAATAATTTTTTTTAAAGCATAGCTTTGTGACACTAGAACTACGCTTTGATCAGTACGTATATAAGACGCAAAACTATCTAAACTTTTGATTATTAAATTTTTGCCATTTCCACAGTACAACATATAGTTCGGATTCCGTGCCATTTAGAGATCGCACACCGATTTAGAAATTGAGGTGACCGTTGAAATCCGGTGCTCTAAAAAAAAGGAAAAAAGACGTGGTTGTGTTGTCTTAGTGTTAATTGTTTATTCTTTCTTCATCCATCACTTGAACCAACACGCTCTTCTCCCAAGTATAAAAAAAAAAGTTGACTCTAATGGCTGCTGATGGTATCGTGAACTGGTTCATTTCGTTTCTTTTTTCGCACAAGGAGATCAGAAACTTTTTAGAGTGAGTAGCTTTATTTTTCAAAGCACTGTTTCATGAAAAGTAAGCTCTTGGGCCGCTATTTAGTACGCAACGCCATTCTGACTTGTGGTAGATTATTTCGCAGCATTACGACACGACACATGGCATATTTCGTTTTGTAATAATTATATGGCATATTTCGTTTTTTTTTTTGTAATGACAATATCAACAGTCTATGCATGCTATTTGAAAATCGTATCGTGCGAAAAATCTCGGAACGCGAAATAGCCGAAGAACCGAGCCAAATGAATCCAAAGTATCAGAAGCAGCGAACTGAGTCTGCTTCAAGAATCAGAATCGAAGAGGTCGCGTGGGCGTCTTATTTTAAATCAGGCGATTAACGCAAAAACAAAACACAAACTGTATTTACACTAATAAATCAACTGAATATACATCATTACACAGAAGTGTCTCTGATCGGCTTCTGTTTATCGTTCGCCTCGTTCCGCTCGTGTAGTTCCACTTCTAGTTTCTCGTCGTAAATTTTCTGGTGAGCGTCAAATTCTTTCCAATCTGCAACAGAAGCGTTCTCTAACCGCGTTTCTTTTTTCTCTTCCTAATCCGGTAAGAATGGGACGAAGGGCCCCCTTCGCGATGGCCTCGGAGGCCCACAAAGCCATTCTCGCAGCTCGCACGGCGGAGGGACGGGATGGGTTGGGTCCGCTGATAACCGGAACAAAAAGACAAGCTTTTTCTTTATTTTCGTTTGGAAATAGCACTAGATCGCGTAAGCAGGTGAGTAGCAAAGGCTTCCTCCCCAGAGCCATCTGGATTCCGGAAAAGTTCCTGTCGGAGATGAAATTCTACTGCGATATCCTCTTAATATTGCCCGTAGTGATTAGCGTCCTTCTGAAAGCCGGAATACCTCAGGAATCTGTTTTGGCACCACTATTGTTCAATCTATAGTCGGTTACAAGTCAAGAAGGTAGGAGCAGCTCCTCCCATAATCGTGATGCGACCGTTTGAAATCCATCCGCAGTCGAAAGAATAGTTCCCTGAAACACCCCTCTTCCGCTTCAATGAATAGAGAATGGCTACAGAGTGATGCCAGCTTTGTCTCCGACCCCCCCCCCCCCCCCCCCCCCCCCCGTTTTTAAGAAAGCGACCTTTTGTATTCGCCGGAGAGGCAACCGAGCCCCTGAAAGTGGCCTTTGTATACAATAGTGATGGGCTGAACTTTTGCCGAATCGAAAGTTCGGCGCCGAATCTCGGATTCGGCAAAGCCGAACTTTTGCCGAATTTTCCTAGAGATTCGGCAAAGATTCGGCAAAAATACATTGTTACCAGACTTAACGTTGAAATTTAGTTTTTTCTGGCGAAAAAAGGTTTTTTGTTGTTTTTCTTAACTTAAATGCAACATGTAATGCATATTGACACAGTTATATTACTAAGTAAGGTGATATTCTACAAGATAATTGTATCGGTGTCGTTTTTGTGTGTTTACTGGCAATTTTAGAGTGACTTCTAGCAGAAGTGGGCGTGACAACGAGGTTGGGTAGTAACGGTGGCAGTCACGAATCACGCTACGAGAGTTTCGGTTTTGAGGCATCATCAGCGCAAGCCTGCATGTGTGTTTGCATACAATGTTAAAATGAGGCGCAATAACGCTGGGTCCTGACCGTCCTGACTCACCGTTCTGTGCGCAAACCCGAATGCAACGGTTGCTGAGCCTTTACCAGAAAATATAATATTATTATTGTAAGTATGCATGTTTTTCGATTTGAGTGACTTGACGTCAGCTTTGCATGAAAGTGTGCGTCCCATATTAGCTAACGGTTCGTTTTTGACCTTTAAAATGGCAGTTTCTGGTGTTAAGATTCACACGAACGTTTAGGAAGATAGGATGTGCAACGTCGAGCATTATAGTTCCGTGTTTAGTTTTATGCAGATACAGAAAAATCGCGAAATAACGCTAGTTGAAAAAGCAATCTATCATTCAATCAATCTTTATTTGTACAAAATAGTAGAACGCGAGAAGCGTGCGCGGCTGGCAGAAAGGTTACAAACCCGCTACGCTGAGGCGCCTGCCAGCCAACTTTCCGTGAGTTAATGAATAGACGCAAAACACAACAGTTTGACGTTTTAGACGCGGACGAACAAATAATACAGGAAAAAGAACAAAATATGGCCATTGGACTCGCAAATTAAGGGCGGCCCACACACTCGCGCAGAGTGCGCAGCACAGCGGCACACACTACTTCTGAGCCGAAAACAGAATTGCTATAATTGCGAGGAGTGCTTTGTCAGCCGTGGCCGGGTGCTGACGTTCCGTTATTTAATAATGCGACGTTGATTTGAAAAAAAAAAAGAAATAACGTTTATTATTTCTGTGGTTAACTTCCGATTACATGGTGAGGTCCTTTTTGCGTGCCGTTCGTGGTTGTGCCTCCGAGTCGTTCTGTTCCGGAGCGGTTTCTTTCCACACAGACACGGGCGGTTTCTTGTTCCCGAGGCAGGCGCTATCGGCAAAGTTCAGTTCTTCGCTCTCGCGAAGCGTAAACACGCTGGGTCCTGCAACCCCGTTGCCACTTAACCCGTGCGCTCGCACCGCGCGCTCGCGAAAAGTCACGCATTGAGGATCCACGTACAAATCCCGCCGAGGCAAGACAAACAAGTATAAACGAGCTGGGCCAAGCTAACAGCTTTAAAGTAATTGTCGGCCAATGTTTCAACTACCTCGTTGCATCACTGGAAATGTCCCAGAATTAAAATCACGTCATCCAGAATGGACCGCATCGTTTGCTATTTGCGCAGTGGACTGCGTAAATTACTGGTCGATTTTCTCTATCCTTGCAGAGCACATTAAAGAGAACCACACTTTCCGCTCACAAACAAAAGTTACCGTGTTGCCTACTTTCACTCCACACCTCGCCGTAACCACTTAATTGTACACAACGAGCTTGAGTTGGTTGAATTACGCTGCACCACCATGCACTGCACGATAGTAACCGCTCGACCTGCACGGCGTCCATTTGCAATTCACGGCCCCTCGGGTCCTTGCGTCGCGTTCTCGCGCGTGCGCAGACATTTGCCGAATTTTTCGCCGAATCTTTGCCGAACTTTCCTTCAAAAGTTCGGCATTTGTCGACCGACCTTTGCCGAATCAGAAGTTCGGCAGATTCGGTCCGCGCTCTCTCGTATACAACGGAGGGGGAAGCTAATCCCCCAAAGTCGCTTTTGTTTCCATCCCGGAAACAAAAACGACTTCTAATATACCCGCCTCTCGTGGCTTCCACAACGCTGGAAGTCAAGGTCGAAAGATAAAGCAAATATTCAAAGCAAGGCAAAACCCTCTCCCCGTTGGCCACGACGTCACGGAAACGATGGGACGCTTATTGGATAGAGGGACGTGGCGGAGGGAGTTATATGATTCCCTTTGAAGGGACATTTTGCCGCTACCTTCTTGACTTGTAACCCTAGCATTGGGGAGGAGGAGCCGACCGTGTCAGCTCCCAAGCGGTTAACTTTAGAACTACACGGATGGGGACAACAAATACATTTTGCCTCAACGCTGCGGCCGACATAACCGAACGCGGCGTCAGCGTTCGGCTGGAGTTCGTGTTCTCGGGGTGAAGGAGAGGAGGGGCTCTTTTGTTTCCACTCCGGCCTGCATGAATTTCAATGCAGCATGCATCGAGTCCCAGCTCTGCACAAAAGCCGAAGTGGGTCAAGCTCGCATCCTCTGAGGATAGATCCGGCACTTAACGTCGCTTCGTCGATTGTCAGTATTTTACATTAAACTGCGCCCGGGCTCTATTGTAGAAGATGACATGGACATGCCCATAAGGCCTCTAGGCATGTGCACAGGCCTTGTGTTGAGTAAACACCGAGTATGGGGACAACAAACGGGTCAGAGCGCCCCCTATAGTTCGATCTCCTGCCCAATAGAGTGTCTTCATGTGCGCTTCGCATAGAGTGATGCCAACTGCCTGTTTCCCTTTCCCACACCCTCTTCCACGGTCCACCGCCATTTTGTTCCTCTCATTGTTTCCCCGTGCGCCGGAAAGAGGCCTTTGTGTCCATCGGTCCTCCCATCCGAGGGCGAAAATGCTAATCCTCCCTCCGGCGTGGGTTCCACAACGCTGCTCCGAACTTGTGAGATAAGGTGCTTGTTTCCGGGAGGGTTATAAGCCCCACGGATTATCGCCGAGAACCAAAATGGCTGCTGGTTTGTCGGCGAGTGGTATTGCAAAGGATGGCATCACCCTAGCAAAGCGCACATGAAGGCTCTGGTTCAATTTATGCGTGAATGATCTCGCTAAACGTGTTGCAGGATGTGAAATCTGCCAGTACGCCGACGATACGTTGGTACTCTCACGCCATATAAACCTATCAAATGCAAAATCTTTATTACAAGACAATGCCATACTTAAAGGGGCCCTGCAATCATATTTAAGCGTCTACCTTTTTGCTGTTTCCACGTCTCTTGGGGTTCGGGCGAGCCAGCGGGCACGGAGAGAGTAACTAAATATCAGTGCGTCATATTTTAACCGGACGACGCGGAAACCTCCTCCACCGACGAGGGCGACCCGCGGTACCGAAAGCGCGCAAAATGTGACGTTTTTGGTCCTGGGCTTACTACTGGTCAGAGCCGCTAAAAGCTTTTTTTTTAGTCGAGATACAAAATATAAGTGTCGCGAACCGTTTCAATTATGTATGAAAGTAGTTTTGTTCAGTATTTTAGATCAGAAAAGAAACAAATGCAGTTTATAAAGTACGGAAACAAGAAATGACCCGTCGACATACCTGCCACCAAGCGGCGGAAAAAGCGGCGCATATTAGAAAGGGCTAGTGGGATGAGGCGCCGATGAACGGCGAGCGTAGAAAGGTCCCGAAGCGTAGAAAGGCCATTTGGCGGTATGGCAGCGCGAAGTGGCTCCCGTTCTGTACTGATCTTTACCCCGTGTTTGCTGTCGTTTGTGGCCAATGAAGTGTTATGCCGAAATAGTCTTTAATCGCGCAGCAAATGCATTGCGAGCCGCCCTGGCCGCCCGCTTCACTACAGCCTATCCAACACACGCTTTAGTGGCGCCCTCTCGAGCCGTCGACACGGAGTGCGGCAGCCGTGAGCGCTCGATGAGCTCACTATCCCTCCTCTAGTTCACGGCCACTCAAGCCAGGACCTACGACGTCATGAAGGAGGTTATTTTTTGCTTGTTTTTGTAATTCTAATTTGCCTATAACTTTTAAAATAAAGCGAATTTTGCGAAAAGAAAAGTTTCATTAAGTTACTACGTTCAGTGCGCTTAGGTTCGGTGCAAATTAAAAACCAGTCAAAAAGTTGTTGCAGGGCCCCTTTAAAGAGGAGATGCCCAGTCATTCCTTTCGTGTTTCATTCGTCGAAGGGCGCGCAGTGTACATGTACTCCACTTGAGTACAATCAAACAATCAAGTATCTAGGAATTTATTTTGACAGTGATTTACCTTGGAACTCTCATCTCACTTACATTGCCAAAAGATTGCGAAGTGTGTCATGCATGCATGTTATATTCTACAAAGACGTTTCTGCCTTTTCCAATTCGAAAGGTGATAGTCAACGCACTGGCTTTGCGGTTTATTGGCGCCATGGAATAGACCATTGCTGCAATGCGACTAAGCATCAAGGAGAATGCAGGGATTGGTGTTCCACGCGCCACACGCGCACGCCTTCCCCGTATAAAAGATTCGAACTAAATAACCAAAATAAAGCGTTGACAAACGCGCGTGCAGAGATACAAATTGTTTTAGGTTTTTTCTTTGGAAAATTTACTACTGAAAGTTAGGCCAGCACGTGCGGCGCGTGGAACACCAATCCCTGCATTCTCCTTGATGCTTGGGTAAGATAGCAATAGGTCTATTACTGTTTATGCCAGACTGTTCTATGCTCTGGCACAACAAGATTGATACTACAGGGTGATTTAAGGAGACGCTAGGCTTTTTAAATCGACCGCGAAATTCGGTTTCTTCGCGCTACGATTTTGTGCAGCGTTGCCCCCAGATGGTGCTTTTTTGTTGTGTAAAATTTGCAAAGAGCGAACTTACCTGAAGAAAAAGTGAAGAAAGAAAAAGGCTTAGCTCCTATGGAAACGCAGCGACGCCACCGGTCTTCAAACAGCACGGCGCCGTTTCGCACGGGAGACAAGAGATGGCGCAAGCGGTCGCGACGCCAACTGCCGCCAACGAGCGAACATACGACGCCGAGAGCCGGCGTCTTTAGCAGACAAGGAACTGCAGTTCCTTGTTGTTACCGCGCCTGTTTTTGTATCTGCGACTGTCGCCGCCTGCGGAACGCGTGCCGCATTTGAGTCGAAAAGATCGTCTGCTAAACACGCCGGCTCTCGGCGCCGTATTCTGGTGCCTGGAGTGCGTCTCCGACTGGTGTGTTTAGCGTCCTATCCCGCCCATACATCAAAAGTGGTCCCCAAGTGGCAACAAATGACGTCACAGAAGCCGGAGTGTCATGCTGTTACCTGTCGCGACCCTGGCGGTTGGCCTTTAGAAATGCTGGCGAAAAGCACGAGCGAACGCGAGTGTCGCTGTCGTCACGGCGTCCCAGGCGTCCCAACTTCCGGCTGCTTTAGCTTCCGTGGACTGTCACAGTAGAGAGCGACCTGCAGCAGAACAGGCGTCTGCCTTATACACAACAACCAACGTTACTAAAACCCTCAGTTGGGGAAACTCACCCTTGAAACCTGGCCACTGGCGTCCACCGAGACCGAGCTAAATACGATAACAGCGCCAGCCTTTATCGGCGGAGTTGAAACATGAAAGCTGCTTCACATAGCTACTGCGAGATGGCCCTGCGAGATGGCGCCACCGGCCCTTGCCCGACTCGACGTGCACCCGTGCAGTTCCCGGAGTGGACGCTGCGGGAGAAACGGCGGCGTTGCGATCGCCATTTGCTCGGATTCTTCAAGTACGGATCGGAGCCACTTTTTAAAGCAGGCTCTATGGCAGTTGCCCAACCGCGGGGTTCTATAACGCTGACAACCAACTGTGTGACGCCGCAGGGGCGACTGGCGACAGCATGACACTTCTATGACGTCATCAGGCGGAAATCGAGGGACCACTTTTTGGGCGCGGTAAACGCACAAGTCTGAGACGCGTTCCAGGCACCATAGCCATATGCTCGTTCGTTGGCGAAGTTGGCATCGCGACCGCTTGCGCCATCTCTTGTCTCCCGTGCGAAACGGCGCCGTGTTGTTTGAAGACCGGTGGCGTCGCTGCATTTCCATAGGAGCCAAGCCTTTTTTCTTTCTTTACTTTTTCCTCAGGTAAACTCGCTCTTTGCAAACTTTACAAAAAAAAAATGCACCATCTGGGGGCAACGCTGCACAAAATCGTAGCGCGATAACCGAATTTTGCGGTCGATTTAAAGAGCCTGGCGTCTCCTTGAATCACCCTGTATTTTAAAAAGTGTTCTGAAAGGAGTAGCGTACACCTCACTGTCGACTCCAAGTGATGAGTTGTTTGAGTCTTTGTGTCTACCTCGTTTTTCAGCCCTCTTTAAAAGATGTGTAATTAGCAAACATTACTGGTTCCCGTGTTCTAGCACGCAATCTGAGAGAAGGTGAACGCTCATTCCGCGTGTTTATACGAAGTATGGAAAACGTCATCGCTCATTTTATGTTCCTGATCTGTTTAACAGCTTATGAGATTTGTTTTACGATGTTGATTCAAAGCGACAGTTAAAAAAAGCTTTAAGGACAATATGCTAAAGTGATATTTTCTGTGTCATGAGTTTAAATCTTCTCGTCCCGTTTTTCAGTTTCCTTCGTTCGTCTGTTCTGTATATTATAAACCAACAAATTCGGAATTTAGTTTTACGTTTATCTTGCTAAAGTTAGATATGTTCCTTGATGCTTTCAATGGCTTTTCATCAGTTGTTGACATAACCTGCAACTTCGGCATCGGGATTCTTTTGTGGTTTCTTTTGTGGTTCTCTCATTGCTCGTTATGTGACAATATCCTGCATCTGTTTTGATCCATTCTGTTTAATTTCCTCCAATAACTGGAATGTTGTTTTGAACTGTATCATTTTGCGTATTAGACTGTACGTGCTTTATAATATTTCTGTTATTTTACGCCTCTGCCGGGTCCAGTCCCACAAGCCGCTATTGGCTTTTGACGGACCCGCATTCACATGTATTGAACTGAAAGCTGCAATAAAATTTATTATTATTATTAATTATTATTATTATTACTATTATTATTTTTATTATTTTGTATAAAAGCGATCGTAGTTTCGCGTCGTCTGCTTCCATTTTATCCGGATACCGTCTGGCACAGGGAAGAAGCGGAAACTAAGTAAAAAACAACTAAAAATCTGCTTTTCTTTTGTTTTTGTTTATTGAGCAATTTGACTCCGAGGACTCTGACTCGAGTTGCTTCGTTCGGAGCCGGGGAGCCGTTACTGAACACGTCGTCTCCCTGTGTCGACCGGCCCACTGTGGTCCGGCCTACTGCGGCGCGCGACTTTTTTCAATAAAACTAGGCAAAAAAAAAAAAAATCACCCCACGACGCGCAATTTCCGCAGTGTGAATGTGCCCAAGAAAACCACGAACTTTTACCTCGGGACTGTCATTCAACCCATTTGACGAATCGCCCTTCGACAGGTTGCCCCTTCGACACGTTGCCCTTCGACGGAAATGCCTTATTACGAATCGGCGAGATATCGACCGAATTGGCCGTCGACGGCTTGGCTTTCGGCGAGTTGGCCGGATTCCCTCACTCCGGGATTACCGAATTCGTTTCGTAAAAATAAAACGTTCGGAAATAACCGAAGTAATCGAGGCACTGACGGTTCGGACATAAGCCGAAGTAATCGAGAACTGCGAGACTGCCTTTGTTGTGCAACAGGTGGCAGCATAAAACCGCCGATTCCGTTTTTTTTTTATCTACTTTTTTTTATTTCTTGATTTCACGCCATCCGCGCGCGAGTTCACTCGGCGCATTTTGCGTTCTTGGGCCAGTGGCGGGTCCAGGGGGGGGGGGCGGGGGGGGGCGACGGGGGCGGCCCCTCCCCTCCCCTTTCTCGGAGGCCAATTTTGACATGGGTGGACCCCCGATGCACAAGAAAGAATGGGAGAGTAACAGGGAGTTTTTTAAGAATAGCGCATCGCTTGCTTTCGCGTGCGCAAAGAATTCGCGTCGTCGCCACTGCGCGTGCTCCGAGCGCAAACCGGGTTTTGCGCTTTGCGTGCGCTACTTTGCGTGCGCTATTTCTCGAAAATAGCGTGCGTGCGCCTAGGGGCGGATTTAGAGGGGGGGGTCTGGATGTCCTGGCCCCCCTCTTGATTTCTCCATGTGTAAAAATAAGGGCGTGGAACGAGGGGGAGGAAGAGGGGTTCCTAAACATATGGTATGCTGACCAACACCTGACCCCCCCCCCCCCTCAAGAAATTCCTGCATCCGCCCCTGCGTACGCCAACGAGCTTGAGTATGGCGTACGCAAGAGAGTCTTTGCGCTTCTCCAAGGGAGGATTAGCAGTGATGAGAAGTTGAAGCCAAGACGAGCAGAGTTAAAAAAAATGGCAGCTTCCAGGAATTAGTGTCGGCGGCTGCTTTGAGCGGCGTGAGTGTGCGACGTCGGCGGCATCCTCGCGACTGCGGTTTTCAATACGGGACGACATTCTACTATGTTTGGCAACGATCACCGGCAACTTGATGCTTGCGACGCGCGAACATTTCTCGGCGAAAGGTACGATACGCGCGAAGGTCAGTACACGAGACCTCTCTTTGCCGATGCCAGGGGGGGGGGGTAGACCTCCCTTACTTTTCCTGGACACCCCCTTGAATCTAAAAAAAAAAGAAAAAAGGAAAAAAAAAAATTTTTTTTTTCAGATTAAGTAGAAAACATTATCTTTCAGGTGTATATAGAGAAAAGGGAAACATACATTACGGGTACGAGCATTTGGTTAATAGACGTCTGTAATTTAGCTAGTGGACTACAAAAGAAACAGTTTTATATTTTTCTCTAGCTTCTCGCATCGCCTCCCGCCTCGCCTCTACACCCCCCCCCCCCCCTTGATTAGAAATCCTGGGGAAACCCCTGGCCGAGGCGACGCAAGCGGACACGACCGGTCAACCGCTCACGTCGCATTCTCATGTTTAAACAAATCTAAAATGGTACTCTGGACCAAAAAACTTGTTTTTTTCTAAAGTTACAGCATTTCGTGTGTAAAATAAAAATTGTCACCGTATCTTGGTGGCATCGCAAGCGCGAGATGCTTGGGCTTTTGCGGTCAGCTCGCATCGCGTGCGCTAATACATGCGCTAAAATTGCGTACGTTGTTCTAAAACTCCCTAGTATCTTTTCAAATTCAGAGCCCAGA